>JAUCBJ010004797.1:0-23798 GCA_032718475.1 Nemertoderma westbladi
AATGCATGCTGATCCACTCCATCAGTAGCTGCTTGTAGATTGTGGTAGAAATTATCCACCTCCTCTACAGGGGCAACACTAGTTGGAGAGTAGCACACAATCAGAACCACCTTAGGAAACTTCTTAGCCAGTCTTCCAGAACATGAGAAGTGGCAACGGATGATGCGGTTAGAGATTTGGTCTATTTTGTCCAATGCTGCATGTGCAGTTGGATTCATCAATAGACCAATTCCACCATTGCCACTATCATCTGCTGATGCGAGGGCGAGTCGCCAACCGCCCCCCATGTCCTTAATCAGAACCTCATCAGTCTGTCCAGTCTGCATTCGGTGCTCTTGAACACCCACTGCGCTAAGAGAAAGCTTATCTGCCAAGGCAGTCAGCTCACCTTGTCGCATTGGGGACCCGAGTGTTAGGGTGTTTACTGAGGCTAGTCTTGTGACTTGCCTCAGATTCACCAATGGCTTTGTTGGTCGGGGTGGAACATGAGAGTAGCCTCCAACTCCAGAATCCCTCTCCCCATCACAATCTGGCCTTCCTGGTGACCCAGGGTTTGGGCCAGAAAGGTCATCAGGAAAGGGACTCAAAGAATTGTTGGCTGCTCTCTCTCCAGTAGGGGGTGAGACAGGCAGCCGGTCAGGAGTTAACTGACGCCTGTGAGGCCGATTGTGTCCGGTAATTCCACTGGCCTCTAGTGGCCGGACCTCCGCATTGCTAATGTAATCCATAGTGGGGGTTGGGGGGTGCTTTTTTGCCGAGTCAGCTCTCGGGGCAAATACCACACCCTGGTTTGCCATTCCACAGGGTGGGTGTCGCAATGGAGTCAGATATGAGGCCCATCACCCATATCTACTCTGGCGCACATGACCCACCATTGGCTGTTGCAGCTCATCTGCTGGGTCATGCCCTGTACCCTTGCTGCCAGGTGCAGGTCGCAGTGAAGTGCTCTCAGAGTGGACATGAGAACACTCTACTCCTGACCAGCCATTGGTAGATCACCATCTGCCTGGTCAGGCCATATACCCCTGCAGCCAAGTATATGGGTCCTTAATCCAGGACCAAGGGCGTCCTTATCCCAGAACGAAGGGGGTCCTAGTTACAGGACCAGATTTGCCCTAGTAAGAGGGTCTATGCAGCTACAGGTGGCACCTCCTTTATGCTGCATGGAGGTGGCAAGTTTTCTTGATCAATGACCTAGAATACCTGACCTGACCTGAAAGAGAAAGACGGAGAGGAATGGAAAGGAGATACTAGTGGACTTCACGCAAAGGCATCCGGAGGAGAAGACGAGGGGATACTACGAGCCGCTAGCGAAGGGTCACAAAGCGCGAGCGCTGCAGGACCACTTCAGGGAGATGCACGAGAGATGACTGGTCGGCACCTATGGGACACCATCACTGGATAACACGATCCTCAAGCATTTTCGCTACGTAGTGAAAGGAGACGAAGCAAAGTTCGGGATACTGAAGTATCCGAGAGAACCACCGCGAAAACACTGGAGGAGGTTCGTAGAGTCCGTGAACAGGGGAGGATACATGGCCCTAGACGACGAGGGGACTGTAGAGGACAAAGAGGGTTTGAGAAGTTCGAGAGGGTTGGCAGGATCGGCCAGAACCATACTACTGCATGTGGCTGCGCCAAATGGAGACATATTCCTATTCGATCTAGGAATGTACGGCAAGAAGAGCGGGCCGCAGTTAAACCGGTTGCCAAGGGCGGTGCAAGACCTAGTAAGGGAGAAGACAATGGTGAAAGTGGGATCGGCGTTCCGCGACGATGTGGAGAGGATCGTCGGACCAGAGACCCCCAACCTCTTGGACATGCAAGCGGTCTATATGGCCATGACAGGGCCAGACGGGTTGGGATTGGTAGAGAACACAGGACATTGCGGAGCAGTGGCGATGGGTCAGCTTATGGGGCTCGTCTGCCACAAGCCGATGGACTGGGGTAAGTTCCGGGAGGAGTACGGAGCGGAGCTGGCGAACTCGCTGAAGTGGGGAGCGAGGACAGGGAAACAGGAGGTGTATCAGTTCCGGAGAGGAGCGATAAATATATATCAGAAGAGATACATCCTACAGGAGGATTGGATAATGATAGGTTTACTAAACCTATTCCTGGCCGTGGTTATCGGAAGAGAGCCGACAGCGTTCCTGCTATCAGGATCACCTCTAAACTACAGAAGAGCCTTTAAGGTGGCCTTCGAAGGTCTGGTAGACCACCCGGGGCTGAAGGGCGAGTCGGTGTACTACAACAGTCGGCACCTAGTAGACAGGGAGGTGGATATACCATACCAGAGATGGGAGAAGCTGGAAGCGGATAGACTGGAGGGGAAGCGACTGGAAGAAGTTGCCAGGCGAGAAAGGAGGGAGGCAGATGAGAGAGAGGCGGAGATTAGGGGAGAGGATTACGGCTTCGAGGCCCAGAACTTGGACGAGCTGAGGTGGGGATCAGGAAGCTCGGGCGAGTTTCTGGGGGAGGAGCTAGGATGGATGGAAGAATCGCCGAAACAGTCGACATCGGGATTGCAAGTGATGCCCATGCCAGCGGGCTCTGAGGGCGATTTCATGAGAAAGAGACCGAGAGAACAGGAAGGATGGAAAGTTACGGGTAGAAGCCAAGGCGAAAAGGGACACAGTGGATCTACCTGGATACTGGGTTTGGATCCACTCCCAGCGACGGAGGAAGATGACAATGAGTTCGGGGAGATGCCGCCCATCGAGAGGATCGGCCACTCAGATACGGACTGGGTTGGCGGGAGAGTGGTGAAGGCCAGTGGGGTGAGGGCCTTCTGGGATAAACCCGGCAAGCGGACCTGGGTGCACAAGGAGCCGGCGATGGATATCGCGGGGAGCATCATCAGGTTGGGCGAGCAACCGGGAATGGCACCACGGGTAGTGTTTGGAGAGACGATGCCGAGGCGGGAGGAGGACGTAGATCTAGACGTTAATGTCCAGAAGTTTGCTTACCAACGGCTCAACAGACCTAGGAGACTGCTCGGAGCAAAAGACGACTTAGGGCGGGACGCATTGATACACGGCTGTGATTACTGCGGGAGGCTGACTCACCAGGAAAAGAGCTGTTTGTATCGATTTCAGAAGGGGACGAGTTGCCTCTATGGCCGCGAGTCGAGCCATAGGATGGGAGCATGTCCGTGGCTGCACAACCGCTGCTCAAAGTGTAACTTCCGTGGGCACTATGGGCGCCAGTGTGACTGGATGGACGACGAGGAGAAGTTTAAGATCTTCAAGGAGTGGGCCGATGCCGGCGTTATGACTCGACAGAGAATGAAGGCCCAGGAGTTCTGGTGGGGTTTCTTCAACATCAACCAGGAAACCCATCTGGAGATTATCAAGAGGAGACTGCCATTCACATACCGGGAGGTAGCGACAGCGGCGTCGTATGGAGGAGTCATCAACACGCAGAGGTATTTGGATAGATGGATGCCAGAAAACAGAGGAGAGTTTAGGGATTTTCTGGCGGAGCACGTGCCGCAAACCATGAAAATGATCTTGTGGGATGCTACCAGGGGGAAGCAGGAGGGGCATTCGGAAGGGCCACCTGCAAAGCGTTACCGGGAGTTAATAACACCGGCACCCAAAGAATCGACCACGGGAATTAGAAAGGCGGTATCGGCTAGAATGAGGAGTCTCAGAGAGGACAAGCCAGAGGGAAGGAAGTGACCCAGACAGGACGATGATAGAGGGAAAGAACTAAGATGGTTCCCAAATATGTGAGGAGCGAACTAGGACTCAGAGGGGGAGATGTGGGCGTGCCTGGAAGGCACCACATATGGAAATAATACGAACTCCTAAGTGCAAAAAAATAATTAAGTGCAATTAGTATGTACGTATGTAATAAACAATATAATTAGAATATAATTAGAATGAATATAATCAAACTAGGTACTATAGTCATATATAACCTTTTTCCAATTAGCTACTGGGATTGGGGACCACTTGACTACAACGGACGAGACTTTAAACGGATCTTACTAGCATGGTGTACACATGCATGGGACCCGATGAGAGAAAGGAGAGTGGGAATAGAGATAGGTTGAGTACGAGAGAAGTGTGGAGAGGAGGTGTTGACATGTGGGGAGGTGAGGAAAGTGCAATTCCGGTATGGGGAGCGAGTAAGAGAGAGTGTAAGGGACAACGCGGGAAAGAGAGTGAGGGACAAGGAGGTCCGAGAGTAAGAGAGGTTCTAGAAAATCGTGTGAAGAGAAAGCACGATTGTAGAGACGCCAGAAGCCTTGGTGCAACATAGCTCGCGATTGCACCAAGGAAGGGTAGTAATATCATACCCAGGGGGGTGGCCTGTAAAGCCGACCCCGAGAAAATAACTCCACCCCACACCCGATAGTAGATCGGGTTCCAACGGAATTGAAGCGCACTTAAGGTTGATGCTATCTTCTCACCGAGAAGATAGCATGGGGGGGAGTGTAAGCGGATTCAATTCCACTTCATTACCCACCAGAAAATGGGACTAGTGGCATTTTAGCAATATGTTGGGGATACGAGATTACCAATATTAATCTCGTATCATAACCAACATTGGGGGGGGGGGGGGGGGGGCGACACAAGCCCCAAAGCCACAGAGAAAGGTGAGAGGTCAAACCACCTCGGAGGGAAGGCAGCTAGTAGAGGCTAGCAGCAGAGGGGAAACACTCCCAGGGAGTGCCAAAGTGACAAGTAGTATATTAGCCAATAGTGGGGAGGGAAGCACGTGATAGGGAACAGGAAAGCATCCATTGGGTAGAGGGCTAAAGTAGAGTAGGAGGTGAACCAATATTCAATGTATTAATCATATATTATCTTACATTACTGGATTACCGGTCAGTTGTGTTATTCAGTTCAGTTAGTGCAGACCGGTCATAGTTAATGACCGCCACCGCTATACCGGTAACAATTAATCTGTATTTTCTGCTCATATTCAATTGACGTGTTATTATCGTCCATATTAATTAATATTGAGAGACAACAGAAACTTTCACTGTTTTCCCAAACGGCCTCGGCCAAAGCTAGTGGCACGATCTCCAGCAGAACGGTGACGCGTACATTTCTAACCCGGTCGGAAATCTCCGATCCCGTCACAACAGTAAGTTTTAATTTTATGTCGAAAAATATTTATGAATCTGAAATATGATGGAGTTGATTAATATATTTTTTGGACAACTAATTTTAAATATTTTGAAATATTTCTTAGATGAGAACGAATGTATTTCCGATCCGTGTGTAAACGCCGTCTGCATAAACAGCGCCGGTTCCTACGAATGTGTCTTTAGACCCGGTTACCAGGGCAACAACTGCGATAACGTAAACAAATGCCTCGAAGATCCTTGCCACGAGTTGGCGACCTGTGCTGATATTGACGGGAGCAGAGTGGATGGGTTTACTGTGGAACATCACCCATGGTGGTGAACAGGCATTCGTTTCGAAACAGAGTGGAAGGGTTTACTGTGGAAGATCACCCATGGTGGTGAACAGGCATTCGTTTAGAAACAGAGTGGAAGGGTTTACTGTGGAAGATTACCCATGGTGGTGAACAGGCATTCCTTTAGGAGACAGAGTGGAAGGGTTTACTGTGGAAGATCACCCATGGTGGTGAACAGGCATTCCTTTAGGAAACAGAGTGGAAGGGTTTACTGTGGAAGATCACCCATGGTGGTGAACAGGCATTCCTTTAGGAAACAGAGTGGAGGGGTTTACTGTGGAAGATCACCCATGGTGGAAAATGGGCATTCCTTTAGAAACAGAGTGGAAGGGTTTACTGTGCAAGATCACCCATGGTAGTGAACAGGCATTCCTTTACAAACAAAATGGAAGGGTTTACTGTGGAAGATCACCCATGGCGGTGAACAGGAATTCCTTTAGGAAACAGAGTGGAAGGGTTTACTGTGGAAGATCACCCATGGTGGTGAACAGGCATTCCTTTAGAAACAGAGTGGAAGGGTTTACTGTGGAAGATCACCCATGGTGGTGAATAGGCATTCCTTAGGAAAAAGAGTGGAAGTGTTTACTGTGGAAGATCGCCCATGGAGGTAAATAGGATTCCTTTAGAAACAGAGTGGAGGGGTTTACTGTGGAAGATCACCCATGGTGGTGAACAGGCATCCCTTTAGGAAACAGATTGGAAGGGTTTATTGTGGAAGATCACCCATGGTAATGAACAGGCATTCCTTTGGAAACAGAGTGGAAGGGTTTACTGTGGAAGATCACCCATGGTGGTGAAGAGGCATTCCTTTAGGATACAGAGTGGAAGGCTTTACTGTGGAAGATCACCCATGGTGGTGAACAGGCATTCCTTTAGAAACAGAGTGGAAGGGTTTACCGTGGAAGATCACCCATGGTGGTGAATAGGCATTCCTTACGAAAAAGGAGTGGAAGTGTTTCCTGTGGAAGATCGCCCATGGAGGTGAATAGGATTCCTTTAGAAACAGAGTGGAAGGGTTTACTGTGGAAGATCACCCATGGTGGTGAACAGGCATCCCTTTAGGAAACAGATTGGAAGGGTTTACTGTGGAAGATCACCCATGGTGATGAACAGGCATTCCTTTGGAAACAGAGTGGAAGGGTTTACTGTGGAAGATCACCCATGGTGGTGAAGAGGCATTCCTTTAGGAAACAGAGTGGAAGGCTTTACTGTGGAACATCACCCATGGTGGTGAACAGGCATTCCTTTAGAAACAGAGTGTAAGGGTTTACTGTGGAAGATCACCCATGGTGGTGAACAGGTATTCCTTTAGGAAACAAAGTGGAAGGGATCTTGGAATATCACCCATGGTGGTGAACAGGCATTCCTTTAGGAAACAGAGTGGAAGGGTTTACTGTGGAAGATCACCCATGGTGGTGAACAGTTATTCCTCTAGGAAACAGAGTGGAAGAGTTTACTGTGGAAGATCGCCCATGGTGGTGAACAGGCATTCCTTTAGGAAACAGAGTGGAAGGGTTTACTGTGGAAGATCACCCATGGTGGTGAACAGGCATCCCTTTAGGAAACAGATTGGAAGGGTTTATTGTGGAAGATCACCCATGGTAATGAACAGGCATTCCTTTGGAAACAGAGTGGAAGGGTTTACTGTGGAAGATCACCCATGGTGGTGAAGAGGCATTCCTTTAGGATACAGAGTGGAAGGCTTTACTGTGGAAGATCACCCATGGTGGTGAACAGGCATTCCTTTAGAAACAGAGTGGAAGGGTTTACTGTGGAAGATCACCCATGGTGGTGAATAGGCATTCCTTACGAAAAAGGAGTGGAAGTGTTTCCTGTGGAAGATCGCCCATGGAGGTGAATAGGATTCCTTTAGAAACAGAGTGGAAGGGTTTACTGTGGAAGATCACCCATGGTGGTGAACAGGCATCCCTTTAGGAAACAGATTGGAAGGGTTTACTGTGGAAGATCACCCATGGTGATGAACAGGCATTCCTTTAGGAAACAGAGTGGAAGGGTTTACTGTGGAAGATCACCCATGGTGGTGAACAGTTATTCCTCTAGGAAACAGAGTGGAAGAGTTTACTGTGGAAGATCACCCATGGTGGTGAACAGGTATTCCTTTAGGAAACAAAGTGGAAGGGTTTATCTTGGAATATCACCCATGGTGGTGAACAGGCATTCCTTTAGGAAACAGAGTGGAAGGGTTTACTGTGAAAGATCACCCATGGTGGTGAACAGTTATTCCTCTAGGAAACAGAGTGGAAGAGTTTACTGTGGAAGATCGCCCATGGTGGTGAACAGGCATTCCTTTAGAAACAGAGTGGAAGGGTTTACTGTTGAAGATCACCCATGGTGGTGAACAGGTATTCGTTTAGGAAACAGAGTGGAAGGATTTACTGTGGATGATCACTTATGGTGGTGAACAGGCATTCTGACACACACATGCTTCAGGCACTACTCAGTGAACCTAATAATATATAATATATTCATTTATGGCATTCCTATTATTATTATGATTAATATCGTACATTATATTATAATTAAATATAAGCACAGCATAATGTAAAAAGCACAGTTAGAGCAGAACGTAGGTAATAAATGATACTGTAGTATGTAATATGCTATAATATTCTGTAACATGATGCTCTTTTGTACGTAAATTATAATAATATAAGCACAGCATAATGTAAAAAGCACAGTTAGAGCAGAACGTAGGTAATAAATGATACTGTAGTATGTAATATGCTATAATATTCTGTAACATGATGCTCTTTTGTACGTAAATCTCTAACGGTGATTGATGTACAATATAATAAGAGCTAAACTATAAGTCAAGTAACAAGTATTATGAATAAAAACTACAAATAAAAACTACGTGTTTGAAAATTTAACAAATCGGCAACATAATATTGATAAAGGGAATGCAAAGTGCACCACACCCTCGACAGTAAACCTATGGGTGTTAAATGGGAAACCACATACAGATCACACACACACATTCATATTCCAGGATTTAATAAGACGCTGGCAACTATCACCCCTTCAATTCCAGAGTGGGCTACCATAAAAACTAATGAAAACTCTAATGAAAAGAGTTATAAACAGACCTTTTTTCAACGCCCACGTATATATTATAACGTAATTAGGACTAACCGATTAATTTCTCCCCTCGGGACATCATCAGGGTCTACCGTACTACAACACTGTCTACATGTACTGACCAAACGGTACCTACAAACAATAGTGCTATAGGCTGCACTGCTCACAGTACTGTAGGCATACATCAGTACTGGTTGTCTGGCGGTAATTGTAAGTATCTAATTAATAATTTTAGGGGACATTACTCACCTACCAATACGACTGTGCGCTGGGCAATGAAGCACAGGTCAAATGACTCCAATCCAAAAATACATTAAAATTGGGTTTGTTTTGGAAATTGTTAACATATACCGATATAATTTCTATGATTATAAGAGGTGTGGGTATGGCTCTAAACATTTGCCAATTTTTGCTCAAAATTTTACTGAGTAGTTGTCATTGTCATTGTAATTCAAATTTATTTTTGAAACAACCTTTTTTAATGCAATTTCTAAACGGAATTCATAGGCTACTGTGCGATAAATTTCGTTCTAATAAAATTTCGATAAATAAGGTAAATTAATGTAAAATAAAGCGTATTAGCGTACAATAAAAATAAACTTAATTATTTGAATTTATATTATTAAATATCCGAATTCAGCCACTGTACAAAATACTTGGCATGCAAACAAATAACCATTCATCTGATAAGAAAAAAATAAATAAATATTTGTATTTACAAACTAAATCGAGCTTTTGTTCTTATGAAATAATATTTTCATTAATAATATTATCTTTTTTACAATGTGTTGCTGAATGAATATTTGCAATTCCAATCTAAATGTTTCGACCTTTTTCTTGCTACATTGATTTTTTTCCTATATGATATACTGTACCTCCTTACCTTCCTGCATTACTTTGCAATTAATACTGGACTGTACTATAAATAAGTTCTTGTTTTCCAGTTATAAATAAGTTTTTTTTGTTTTGTTAGAGGTTTACAATTTTCTAATACTAATGTCTATTATGTTAGGAAATTATAATTTTGAAATTTTCTTACATAAGCCATATAGAAAGCTGTGTCTGTTTGCCAATAGAAGTTTAGGTTCTTCAAATTCTACAATTTCTCCTTTATCCATCACTATTATTCTATTTGAGTCAATGATAGTATTTATACGGTGGGCTATAGTCAAAACAGTTGAATTTGCAAAATTGCTCCTGATGACTTTCTGTATAAGTTCATCTGTAAGCTGATCAATAGAAGAGGTTGCTTCATCAATTAAAACAACAGGACAGCCTCTTAGCATTGCTCTGGCTAAACAAACCAATTGTTTCTCTCCAACACTAAGATTGTCTCCTCGACTCTCTACTCCAAACTCTAAAGCATTTATTTCCGATGTAGTTATTCCAAGGTCATACTTAAGTCTATTCACAATAGATTTTTTCAGTTGAACACTCTCCAAAGCCCGATTTATTTCATTAGAATCGTATTCATTAAATGGGTCTAAATTGTATCTTAAAGTGCCTTCAAATAGAACTGGATCCTGTGGAATTACAGCAATTGTCTTTCTTAGATCATGTAGTCCCATCTTAGATACATCAATATCATCAATAAGAATCAATCCTTCTGGTTCGACGAAACGAAGGAGTGCTGTAAACAATGATGACTTTCCAGCTCCAGTACGCCCTACAATTCCGATTTTCTCAAAGGATCTTGTTATAAAGTTGATGCCACGTAGAACATGATTTTCACCATATGAAAGATTTACATTTATAAAAGAAACAACCCCTGCCTTAGGCCAATCATATGGAATATTAAATTCAGGTATATGAAAGGCAGCTTCTTGTTCCAGTTGTGTATAATGCAGAACTCGTTCAACTGATGTTAGATGAGTCTCAAGCTCTGTTAAGCCTCTTAAAATAAAATTGAAATAATTTACTATTGCAAATATATTGGTTATTGATATACACAAAACTTCATTTGATACAAAATTATCCATATACAGTGAAATTACTAAGATAAATATTATAAATATTGTATAAGCCATATTAAAACTTAATCCAAGAATTACAAAGAGTGCCTGAATCATAAACCACGATTCTGTATGCTTATCCAAATTAATGAATAACTGCTTTGTATATATTCCTTGTGCAGAAGATGCTTTTATCACATCCCTGCCCTCTATGGTATCTGATGCATGTTGATATATGGGATTTCGGGCTAATCCTTCAATGTGTTTAACTTGTTTAAGGCTTTTCATTATGTATATACGTATGAAGACACCAATACCTGCCATTGGAATTGCAACTAATATTGTCCACGGATTTGCAACAACAGAATATATAAATACTACAAAAACTTTACAGATAAAATGGAGTATATCTGTGAACAAATCTGGAAGGAGATTGTCCATTATTCCTAAGTCTTTAGAGAATCTGTTTAATATTCCACCTGCAGGATTTCGTTGAAAAAAATTCATTGGTGCATGTAAAACCATATCGAATGTCTTATTATGTATCTTTGATGATGCAGTCATTAAGATCATATATATTGATATGATACTGAGAATACTCCAGAATATATGAGATAACAGGAGACATGCATATCCAAATACAATGTCTCTCCACGTACTGTTGTTGATGAATTGACTTATTATATTTCTATCGACAGACCTATTGCTTTGTAAATTATTAAATGACCCATGCATGGCCCATGTAGCAAGCCAAAAATTTAAAAATGAGAAAGAAATATATGTTAAAATAAAGGTTACTACCAATAAAAAGGTATATGGTATATTCAAACCAGCCATCATATATTGTTTAATAGATATGTAACTTGCAGTTACAAGTTCGTCAAGCATATCATGTTTAACATCACTATTATTTGGGATATCAGGCTGATCATTTTCTGGCAAATGACATGAAATTGAACTTTTGTTGTCAGTTTCAATCAGATGCATTTGATTTGAATGTGTTATTATAGGTCTTTGATGCATAATTGATGCAGAAGGCCTTCTCAGATACAATGATGTGGTGTCACCAGCCGAAAGATTGACAATTTTTGCATCTTTCGGAATAAGTTGTATAAGATGTGTTACTATTATGACAATTCCAAATGACTGGCAGTGTTTAATACAATTATTTATCAAATCATTTGCCACTTTCCTGTCCACTGCTGAAAGTGGATCATCCATAAGATATATATTAGCTCGAGAATAAACAGCTCTAGCTAAAGCTATCCGAGCCTTTTGCCCACCTGATAAGGAAATTCCTTTCTCTCCAACTAATGTATTATCACCATCTTTGAACAATAAAATATCTGGTCTTAAACAGCTAAGATTAATAACTTTGTTGTACCATTCTATCTGATATGGACTTCCCAATAATATATTTTCTTTGATTGTCCCAGAGAATATGAATGGTATTTGTGAGACATATGCTAGTTTTCCATTTGTAATAACAGATCCTTTATCTAGTGGTAACTCACGTAGTATCACTTGTAGTAAAGTAGTTTTACCCGAAGCTACTGGTCCTACAACATAAATAACATCTCCAGCAGAAGCATTTAATGAAAGGTTTTCTAGTACATACCTAGTGTCCTTAGACCATCTTGCAAAAATATTATCTATCTTTATAAATACTTCATCAGAAGAAATAATACTTTTTTCATACAAATCTGCTAATAATAAATCATTACCGCTGCCAAGAAATTTATCAATTCTTTGAAATACAGAATGAAGTTCACCAAGTTCGCGCAAAGCAAGAGAAAATCCAATTATACAAATAGTTAGACTTGAAATAATAATATATGCAGAAAGATATATAGCTATGTTCAATTGATAACCAAGATATGTATAAATAATGAACATACAAAATATTACCAAAGTTGGGAATGTAAGGTTTATACCAGAATAAAATGTATGACAGAACATTATCTTACGTATTTTTCCCAATTCTTTAATTCGAGACTCTGATATGACTTTGGAGAAAAGTTTTTCCCAACCATAAGCCTTGATAGCTTTTATACCAACCACTATTTCACTCATTAGTGTAATTCTCTGGTTTGTTAACACTGCAGCCTTATCCCTTAGTAAAGAGAATAATTTTGCTAAACCTGTACTGAATGGAATAACCATAATTAACAAAACGATTCCAAGAATTCCAGAATAGCCAATGTTGTATAGGATAAAAATGGCTCCTAAAATAAATGCGCAAGGTGATGCAATTAAGTAAGTGCATGACATTGATAGTACATCAAATCTCCCAACATCTGTTGAAAGAAGGTTAATGACCAGGCCAATTGTAGCATCATGGACTTCAATGGAGTTTAATGTTAATAACTTATTATATATAATTGTGCTACACCCAACTCTCATCTTCATGCATAATAAGGAGCCATAAAACAACGAATTTCCAAATGCTACAAAGCAGATAAGTGATGCTATCACAATCATCACGCAGTCAAATGATGCTCTTTCTCTTGTAATAGAAGTGTCAAGTTTCAAATAATACATAATCAACCTTTCAATGAATATCACTTTCACAATATTGCTGATTTCAGCTATGGCATGCAGTAAACCACATAGAAGGAATTCCTTACCATAAACTCGAAGTAAAGTTGCACGTATGTTGGAGTGTTGAGGTGTCGTTTTTCTTCCAACCTGTATAACAATAAAATTAAATTTAGGGTTATACTTTTCTTACATTAAAGTGATAAATTTTTAAATTATAGCATGTAATCTAGAATGCATATTATGTGAAATGAGTTGCTTTAACCAATTAGAGAAGACCATTATACTGTGTAAATTTCAAAGTACTTCATAATTTTTTCGAAATTAAAATATTGTACATCTCAAAAAAGCAAGCAAACAGTAGGCCAAAGCCGGAGGTGACCCGAAGGCTACTCTTTCGATAGCTGCTACCCGAGGATAAGGGTGGGCGCTACTCCTATCCCAAGATTTGCTCCCAGTTATTTAACTGCTACTCATTTTATCGACCCCAGTGGATGAAAGGCTGAGTGGACCCTGGCGGGGCTGAACCTACAACCAATAGATTGCAGGCCCGATGCTCAACCAACTGAGCTACCCCGCCTTTACATCTAATGGTTGAAATTATAAGATAAAGGAATCTATTATGTGACCTGTGGCATAAATTGTTATTGATTATATATATATATTATATATTTGTCATTCATTATATATAAACAAATGAGAAACCAGTCTCCTATCAAAAAGACAGCTACAAATAAACACTTTAATAACATTTTTAAATTGGGGAGTTATAAAAGTGTTTATTTGTAGGTAGGTTTCATTTTTGATAGGAGGCTGGTTTCTCATTTGTTTATATATATATTTCGCTTGTTTATATATTTATATATTTATTTTTTTATATATAGTTCAAGTTGTACTGTACCCATCTTGTTCTTTTATGTTATTGGTTATTATTATTATTATTATTTATTGACAATAAGCGGGGTGTATAACATAATACATAACATAATCCAAATTCAAACAATACAACAATTATTGTCCAAGAAAATATCAGAATATCACCTGTGAAAAACCTCATTTTAAAACAGATTATCATATGTATAAACCTAGGAAGAATTATCCAACATAACTGTCCAAAATAACCGCCCAAAATAACATCTAACCAAAGTAAAATGGTAAAACCTATGATAAATATTAACTGATAATACTTTCCAACATTCGTATAGTAATCAGAAATATAAATCAAAAGTACAAAGGTCTTCCCTCACCATCATTAATGACTAAAAGCAGTTCATCGACTAATAATATAATGTCGTGAGAAAAGTTATTGTTCTGCTCATTTTAAAATATCGAATGCCACTTCTGCTACTTTGCTCTGTGGCGAAGAAGACAGAAACTGAGTGAGAGAGGGAAAGTTTATCGTGGTGAACTTTGGCGATTGATGAACACTAGTAGTTAACTCGCACGAGGCTATTACATGATCTTCTGTTTGTACCTCAGAAACACTACATGGACATAGTCGTCGCTACGGAGGTATTCTCGACCACCACCCTGTTTCAACCCTCAGATGATGGGAACTTAGACGTAACTGAGAGAGAGAGCGATCCTATGAGGTTCCCAAATTTCTTAGCTATAAATTGATGAGGGTTGTAGTGAGTTATTAACATTACATTTGTAAAGTACACATTTGGATGAGACAGACTGCATCACCTGACTCCGTACCTTCTCCAGCGGGTTGCTGATTCTACACCTGTTGAGATTCAATAAATACCTGCCCATCGGTGATCGTTTATTTACCGCTAGATCCAACGCGAATTCTAGAGGACTACCAACATAGCCAGGCTGGCTTTTCATTTTAGTTAACAATTTGACCTGTTTTGAACGTATAATCAATCCTACTGGACTCACACCCGATTCTAAAAGCACCAAGTCATTACAAGTTTGTTGTCTTACACCAAGAATTGCCTTAAGTGTGCTTAAATAAGCACTATCCATACATTTTAATGAATGTGTGAGCCAAGATTCAGAACTATATAGCACAGACGACATTAAAGCTGCTTGCCAAACTAAGAATTTAATAGAAATGGGAGCGTTCTTGTTTCTGCCCAGAAAACTATAAAACTTGACTATATGTTTCTTTTTAAAGCTAATATGATTTCCCACTTGTTTTTGTATAGATTTGCCAGAAATTGGAGTCCCGAGGTATATATATTGTTCTCTGTGACGTGCCACTAAGTAATCAATAAGAAAGGGATTGGTATCATCAATGCCAACCATCATGAAAAGAGTCTTCTTTTCTCCACAAAACAAAAACAAAAAGCAAAAACAAAACAAAAACATTGAGCTTTGACTGCATGTGGTTTCGGCTATTGGCCAATATTATAGTATCATCCATTAAAAGTAAGATTGCCAGAAAATCAAGCCAACTGCCAGGTCCTAAATCTTTAACCAAAAAAAAATCATTTATATCGAAAATAAATGCAGGACAACTGTGTCCCCCACCCTGAAGGACCCCAGTATCTGTGTTTATTATAGATCCATCAAGTAAGGCACTAGTATAGCGTAAACAAACCACTGTTGCTCGTAGAAATCTATCCCCGCAACCCTTCTCCTTCAACTTTGTTAGTAGAATCACTTGATCATAGGCTTTAATTAAATCCACAAAGCAGATGTATAATATATAGCCTTTACTTCGTGATACATCGATAACTAGGCGAACTGTTAGTTGCTGAATGGAACCTCGCTACAAAGGCCAGGTTGGCCTGCTTGTTCATAGTGTGGCTTGAACTATAGTTGTAGTCGCTTGCAACAAAGTACATCATATTGTTTCTTTATAGATTCAGATATCTGTATTCCTCTATAATTTCCACATTCGTTTCTCGGACCTTTCTTGTAAATAGTAAGAAGTTTACTGAAACACCATGCTTGGGGATAGACATTTCCGAATACCGAATTAATATAGTTCGTGAACATAATCATCCAATCCTCAGGCAACATCTGAAAGATTGCTGGTGACAAACCACCATGACCTGGGGAGCGATCTTTCAGACACTAAACAGCTTCATAAACTTCAGGAAGGGTGAAATCGTCATCGAGTTCGGGAATATAAACACTTGTTTTATAATCTGATGCAACCAGGGTAACCAGGTTTCTGTTATACAAATTTTCAAAGTGAACCTTGAAGTCATCTGAAGATGGGGTATCTCCTTTGCAAAAGTGAAGGCTGCTGCAAAGAGCATTAAGACCAATCGTGCCAGTGGAGTAGATGGTGTTCCCCCTGAGGTCTTTAAAATACCCGAGTGTTTAAAGCATTTATCATTTATAAGTAGTTATCAATAACAGTTATCATTAGTAGACATGTACCGAACAACAAGAGTTCCACAAGAAATGAAAACAAATAAGTTGGTGCCAGTTCCCAAGAAGGTCAACTCTATGGCTCATTCGGGGAATCTCATTTATCTCGATTGCTGCAAAGCTATACAATAGAATTCTATTAAATCGCATCAGGGATCCCATTGAGAGACTGCTCCGTGGAAATCAGAATGGGTTCCGTAAAGGTCGTGGAACCATGGAGCCCATTTTGGCACTTAGAAGGATAATTGAAGAGTTATCAAAAAAGAAAGACAGGCATCTGGCTGTTATCTTTGTTGACTTCTACAAAGCCTTTGATTCAGTCTCTCGCTCACGTATGTTCAGCATACTTTCATTATATGGGATTCCTGATGAAATTATTGTAGCAATCAGATCAGTATACGATGGTTCAACAACATTTGTGTCTACTGTTGACGGTGACACAACCATTTGAAGTGTTATGGGGCGTCCTCCAGGGAGACACACTTGCACCATTCTTGTTCATAATTGCGGTTGACTATGTTCTACGCATGTCCTTAGATCATCATAATGATGATGGGGTGATGATAACTCCACCTACTGGCTCCAGAAGTCGAGGAAATCCTGCCAAGTACCTAACTGATCTAGACATTGCTGATGACTGCTTTCGCCGTGAGGACCAGCCAGTGCATAATCTTGTACTTTGGCAGCCTCATGGAGTGAATAAGCATGGTGGACAGCCCATGACTTTCTTGAGACGCATCTTAAAGGACACCGGTCTTGAAGATGCGGATGATCTAGCAAATGTCATGGGTGATAGGGAGTTGTGGCGGCGCAATTTTGTCGACAAGCCTGCACAGCATTCTTAAAAATGCAGCTGCAATGCAGCATGCCGATACTAGTAGTTGCTGATGACTTAGGAGTACTCTCAGAATCACTAGAGGGAGCCCAACGGCTCCTCAGCTCATTAGAACATGCTGCTTCTAGTGTTGGTCTTTTTATTAACTCCAGAAAGACCAAAATTTTGACAGTTAACTTTGAAACTCCTCAGCAAGTCTCTGATTGGATGAGCATAAGCTCAAAGGATGGTATGCTTGGGCATGTGGACGACTTCTGTTACCTGGGATCATGGATTCGGAAGTCAGGTGAGGACCTTCGAATACGTAAGGGAAAGGCATGGGCAGCCTTGAATAGGCTTTCCAGGATTTGGAAGTCACCAAGAATTAATCGGAAACTTAAGGTCCGACTATTGAGAGCAGCAGTATTTCCAATACTCCTCTATGGGAGTCCATGCTGGGATCTGGATATCTGGATGGCACATTCACAAGAATGCTACGCCGGGTTCATTGTATCAAGTACAATGCACACATCTCCAACCAGACACTATATAACATTGGAGGTGTCTCATTGGTTCCCCCAAGCTTGACACTAGAATAAAATCGCCTCTGCTTTGCAGGACATTGCTTTCGCCGTGAGGACCAGCCAGTGCATAATCTTGTACTTTGGCAGCCTCATGAAGTGAATAAGCATGGTGGACAGCCCATTACTTTCTTGAGACGCATCTTAAAGGACACTGGCCTTGAAGATGCGGATGATCTAGCAAATGTCATGGGTGATAGGGAGTTGTGGTGGCGCAATTTTGTCTACAAGCCGGCACAGCATGCAATGCAGCATGCCGATCCTAGTAGTAGTAGTAGTAGGGGTATCCGCCGAACCTTGACTAGGAGCTGCTAATAACTCACCTTACCAACCAATGGATTTCCACAAACTTATGTGCGATTTTTCTGCCAGCGCCCTTGTCCACCGCTCAGTAGAACTCCAACTCACTACATTGTTAACAGGTGGTCTGCAAACGGAAGGCCTCTTTCTTTCAGACCTTGGTACGACGCAGATCTCGTTGATTGTCCAAGTTATTTTATGACACCAAGAGTCGCGATATCTTATACCCTGCTGCCTGTCAAACAGCGAGTCCAGAAAATGTTCCAAACTTTTGGCAAGTTTCGTTGAAACTTTCTATATTATCGGTTATAAAATGGGTTATATATAAATTAACGAGCAGCCATCATAACGGCTTATTTTCTTCATGACATGAAGAAAAATATAACTTGTAATGTTACTATATCTAAGTGAGCAGTATTCATTACCAGCTGCTTGTACTCATTCTGAACTATTTGGAGGGAGATGTTAGACTTTAATTTGGATTCATAGCATCATGTGATTTGCTGAGCTGTTAGAATAGTTCAATGGGTCTTAATATTCATATATATGAAAATCAGATAACTACATAAAAGTACTTTGATGTTAGCAATGTAATCTGTATTCAATGTGTATTCATATGATTTTATATATTATTTATTTATTTATACTTCATGCTAACATCAATACTTGTATTGATTGATGTTGGCATAAATTCGAGATTACCATGTATTTGGCCACCAGAATATGAAGTTGAACATAAATGTTGAAATTTATAAATTCTATAGTTTTCGTAGCAAAGTTACATGTCCATATTTTTTAAATAAATAATTAGGCATTTTGTAGATGAAATTGGTGTACTTGATATTAGACAACATACCTTATATCTTATATCATTTAATAGATTGTTATACTGGTAATCAGCTGTCATATTCTCGGGGAGTGGTGTAAAGAAATCTTCACTAACAATTTGTCTCGTCGATTGAATTCGAAGAAACGGGAGAATATATAAATGTAGAATACGGAACACTGGGTCATATATGGAATATGGATTGAACCTATCCATCTTTATAATCTTATAAATTAAAATAGTTGTTGTTGATATGACAAGAAATAAATATAATTAACTAATGCATTGGTTGCATCCAACAGATAATAAATTATGAATTAGGTTAAGTTACATTAATTTTACAGTAACTATTTATTGAGCACATTTATACACCACATGATATACTCAATTAATAGTACCTTTATACTAAGTTTTTACTAGAAAATACATAAATGGAAAGCAAGAATGAGGATGGATCTCCAGAAATAACTGCAATAAAATGTTATATTATTTAAAAAAGAAACGAATGAGTCATCTTAAGTCTTGGTCACCATCTGCCGGCCTTTCAACACAGTGTATACAAATCTATATGTGGGGATGGATGGACGGACAAATTCGTGTAGAACGTTTAGGGAATGAGAACTATCAATTTGGAGGGGATATGTTTGGTTCAATTGGTCATCCAACCTATGAAAAAAGATAAACTATTCCCTCCTACCCAATTAATAGTTCACATTTCCTATAAAAAACAGTGCCTATGCATGTTCCTCGAAGAACCCCCCTATGCCTATTTATGTTTGTGTCTGGGAATGAACATTGTATGTATCAAAATGACATTCCCATTTAATTTTGTTCTTAATTATTGTTACCTTTATACCAAATGACATTTTTATGTAATTTGATACTTTTAAAATTATGTTAAAATGATATCAACATGTTAAATAATATTTATGTGGCCGTTGTTTGTATCTCCTCTGTAATTTTAAATTTGGTTTAATATATATAATTAGTACCTTTTTAGGGAGACAATGTTGGCAATTTAACCCTATTAAACCCGGGGGGGAGGGGGGGGGGGGGTCAATATGACTCCCCGTGGTTTTGTTTTTTTTTGTTATAACTCTGAAACAAACGCAGTTGGGAATCAGAAATTTTATGAATTTTCCTAAAAATCTATTGCCTTTCTAATAGTGAAAACTGTTTTCAAAGATATTGAGAAGTTTACGAGTGATAGCACCATATTTCAACCCTACATTTAGCACTTTTTTAAAGATGTTTTTGAAAATTACATTTCATAAAATATGATTTGTAACATCTCTATTTTTGATTTACACTGGTTTTTTGGTGTTTGCATGATGATGGAATTCATATAAATTAATTTAGAAATGTCAAACTTGTTTTTTTTCGGGGTGTGCCAAAATATTGGTGCCAGCAACAAATTTTGAAATATGTCAATTTTGTAAAGTGATTGTTTGAACCTGTTTTTTACGCAATAGGAGTTATTTGGGGTTCTGGTTTCGATACGAGTTTCACCAGGCATATCAAACTTGTATTTTTCGATGCTGTGTGCAAAATGTGGTGCCAGCACGAAATTTTGAAAATCCTTTCAATAGTTCAATTGAACTTTCTCGCAATTTAGAGGTTTATGGCGGTTCTGAATTCAATGAAATAAATAATTATCAAACTAGACATCACAAAACTGGTATTTTTCGGAAGTGGGTGCAAAAGTTGGTTCTAGCACCAAATTTTGTAATCCATCAAATATACCAATTGATTGTGTCACCTTTTTTATTGCGTTATAGGGGTTTGTGAGGGCTCTGAATTCAATGGCATAAGTAAAAATTGCAATAGAGTTTTCAAACTTCTATTTTTCGGCAGTGGTTCTACCAGCACCAATTTTTTGAATACAAGCAAATTGATCAAAAGATAGTATCATCTTGTTTCTTACCTCTATACGAGTTTATGAGGGCCCTGAATCCGATGGAATCAATAAAAACAGCAATGGACATCTCAAACTTGTACTTTTTGGAGAAGGGTATGAAATTTGGTGCTATAATAGCACCATAATTTCCCATATTACGCCGAAAAATTTCAGTACCAACGATCTGGCAAATTAGAAATGTATTTCATTTGAATCAGCGCCCCAGAAAACCTATAAATGTGAATTTATAGCATTTCTTTAAGTGAATTAAAAATGTTGTCATCAAAATGAAAAGTGCTGGTTACTTGTTCCTTTTCTTCATTTTTTGCCTACGTAGAGGACTAAAACAGCCATTTCTAGTAATCAGATTATTTTTTAATATTTTTTCTAATTGATTCTGCGCCCCAGAAAACTTGTATTGAATAACGATTAGCCGAAAATATTAACATTCAAATTTTATGAAAATTGTTCACGACTTGAAATTTTGGTGCTGCAAAATAACAACCCCAGTACATTTTTTCAAAGTACCGATTTTACAGTATTAGTACATCCGATTTTTCGGTCCATTCAGACTAGTGAATTCTACGTACAAACAAAAAATCAGACGTTTTCGTTGAAATTTGTAGATTTTCGAGGGGGCGAGGGGGGTTAATATGACACCCCCCCCCCCCGGTATTTGTACAACATTTTATAGCCCGGTACCGTAACACCCTTCCCTTACCTTTCTGTATTTTGCTATTTTTATAATTACCGGTATTAGTTTAGTAATAATAGAATTTGTAACAATTTCATTAATTGACATATCGTCGCTGATCTGGCAGAAAGGCCAAAGTGCAAATTTTTCAAAAATTGGGTTTTTGTTGAATATACAATCCTGGGACATTGCTACTACTAGGATCGGCATGCTGCATTGCAGCTGCATTTATAAGAATGCTGTGCCAGCTTGTCAACAAAATTGCACCGCCACAACTCCCTATCACCCATGACATTTGCTAGATCATCCGTATCTTTAAGGCCAGTGTCCTTTAAGATGCGTTTCAAGAAAGTCATGGGCTGTCCACCATGCTTATTCACTCCATGAGGCTGCCAAAGTACAAGATTATGCACTGGCTGGTCCTCACTGCGAAAGCAATGTCCTGCAAAGGGGAGGCGATTTTGTTCTAGTGTCAAGCTTGGGGGAACCAATGAGACACCTCCAATGTTATATATAGTCTGGTTGGAGATGTGTGCATTGTACTTGACACAATGAACCCGGCGTAGCATTCTTGTGAATGTTCCATCCAGAGATTTGGTGTCCTCAGCAGTTAGAGCCCAGCATGGACTCCCGTAGAGGAGTACTGGAACTACTGCTGCTCTAAATAATCGGACCTTAAGTTTCCGATTAATTCTCGGTGACTTCCAAATCCTGGAAAGCCTATTCAAGGCTGCCCATGCCTTTCCCTTACGTATTCGAAGGTCCTCACCTGACTTCCGGATCCATGATCCCAGGTAACAGAAGTCGTCCACATGCTCAAGCATACCATCCTTTGAGCTTATGCTCATCCGATCAGAGACTTGCTGAGGACTTTCAAAGTTAACTGTCAGAATTTTGGTCTTTCTGGAGTTAATAAAAAGACCAACACTAGAAGCAGCATGTTCTAATGAGCTGAGGAGCCGCTGGGCTCCCTCTAATGATTCTGAGAGTACTCCTAAGTCATCAGCAAAGTCTAGATCAGTTAGGTACTTGGCAGGATTTCCTCGACTTCTAGAGCCAGTAGGTGGAGTTATCATCACCCCATCATCATTATGATGATCTAAGGACATGCGTAGAACATAGTCAACCACAATAATGAACAAGAATGGTGCAAGTGTGTCTCCTTGGAGGACGCCCCATAACACTTCAAATGGTTCTGTGTCAACATCAACAGTAGACACAAATGTTGTCGAACCATCGTATACTGATCTGATTGCTGCAATAATTTCATCAGGAATCCCATATAATGAAAGTATGCTGAACATACGTGAGCGAGAGACTGAATCAAAGGCCTTGAAGAAGTCAACAAAGATAACAGCCAGATGCCTGTCTTTCTTTTTTGATAATTCTTCAATTATCCTTCTAAGTGCCAAAATGGGCTCCATGGTCCCACGACCTTTACGGAACCCATTCTGATTTCCACGGAGCAGTCTCTCAATGGGATCCCTGATGCGATTTAATAGAATCCTATTGTATAGCTTTGCAGCAATCGAGATCAATGAGATTCCCCGAAAAGAACCATAGAGTGTTAGGTTGCCCTTCTTGGGAACTGGCACCAACTTATTTGTTTTCATTTCTTGTGGGACTCTTGTTGTTCGGTACATGTCTACTATGATGGGATAGATGAGCTTTAAACACTCAGGTATTTTAAAGACCTCAGGGGGAACACCATCTACTCCACAGGCACGATTGGTCTTAATGCTCTTTGCAGCAGCCTTCACTTCTGCAAAGGAGATATCGCCAATGGGAATATCTGGGAGTACAGACTCAGACACCTTTACTTCTATAAAGTTATCAGGCAATATCCTGTCATTATTGAGGAGCTTTTCAAAGTGGGCTTTCCAACCATTGAGGCGATCGGCTGGTGATTCAGCCTTAACCTTGGTGGTTGGTTGGCTTTTCCGCCCAGTAAGCAGATTGATCGATTTCCATGCCTGGGATGATTGCCTGCTGTCGTCAGAATCATTGATGGCATCAACCTGTTGGTTTATTAGCTCCTGTAGATTAACTCAGCAGACAGCAGCTGCAGAAACAGTTCCTGTATACCCTCGAAACAGGAAAAGGGTCCCCTAGCATGACAACAAAATTCAGAAGTGCCGAAATGACCTTCATAAGGCGCAGAAAGAGTCCCGACTCAAACAGACTACAGCGGCCAAGAATGCAGTTAAGGCTGCATCTAGGTCCCTGAACAGGCAGTACTCTGCTAATCTACAGGAGCTAATAAACCAACAGGTTGATGCCATCAATGATGCTGACGACAGCAGGTAATCATCCCAGGCATGGAAATCGATC
>JAUCBJ010004799.1:0-26578 GCA_032718475.1 Nemertoderma westbladi
ATTTTTAAATATCTCCTACTTACAATAGCTAACAATTCTAAACTATACTATACGCTACCTTCAGAATTTGTATAATATACTTAGCGTATATTAAACAATACTTCCTACTGTAAGGGTCCAGTAGTATACCGCTTACCAGATCCTAGTAACGATGTATCTTACTATGAGACTCTAGTAATGTATACGGGCTTGTACAGTATCTGACAACAAATCCCAGTCCAGGATATCTAAACAAACAGATATAGTACACAAACGACTACTGGCGAGGAACAGAGCCTTGTATCTATTCTATGTACGTGAGCGGGTCGAATGCCTACGTACTAGACAGAAGGATACCTGTCCTCTAACCGGTGAGGCAGATGTACAGTTACCGTAACAGACCAAACTCACGGGAAAACAATCCCCGCGCAGCGAATCCTAACTATCACTGACAGTCCTAAATACAGTAACTTGCCGCGGTGTGATTTATATGGTTTATATACGAACTAGGTGGTTAACAGACCTAGTGTAACAACACTGACAGTCCTGAATCAGTCGAAAAGGGGTCGTACCTAAATGTAACAATAACTGATCCCCCTGTACGAAATCAGTCTAAAGGGTCAGGCCTAAATGAAACAATAACTGCTGGACAACACAACAGTTTAATAACGAAAGTGAAATACTCCTTATTGCCGCAACTAAATCAGATCCTAATTTTACAAATACAGACAATTTCCACCTAAAGTAATGTATAGTACGCTATAGCTAGTAGAACTTTAAGGGCGATATGTTTTAGGGCGTGTGTGTGTGGGTGTGTTACAAATAAAACAATTTCGAGTAATTCCTTTTACTAGGTTTTAGTGATTTTCTGACTAAATGATACCGTGCGCTAGCTACTAAAATAAACTAGTCGCGTTTGTAGAACTTTATACTCACGAACGACGTCAAAGCTCTCTTCTTCCTATCCACAACCCAATGGGCAACCACAGTGTTAGTAACTACACCCGTGATCGGCACTAATACCAGATTCTGGTTGTAAGATAAGAATAGGGGTTAATCGCTACCGTACGTTAGCTGATCTGGTATACTAATTTAATTCTAGAACTTTGTTGCTGCGGTAGTTAGCAGCAATACCTATCAGTACGTGGCAAGGCGCGGTAGGATATTAATAAACCTCCCTAGGCCAAGCAGTGTGCCGGTAGCAGAAATACTCCTTGCCTGATCAAATAGCTAACTCCAGACAAGGGGGGGGGGGGGGGGTACTAATGTACGTTCTACAAAGCGAACCGGTACCAAACAGTCAGTGCTATGAATCACTAAATTATGGAACGTATGCTGTCCGTGCCTAATGTGTACTCGCGTACTGACGAATGGCAATAGTTCGCACCTGTAGGAAGTACAGGTTAACCCAGGGATTCGTAGGACTTGACAATTATAATAATAATATAATAATAATATAATTATTTGATCCTAAATTTGCGGCGTCCAGTACGGTGTCACGCTTACCCTGATCTATAGGTCTTACGGCGGGCAAGGGCGTCGAACAAAGTCTTACCTTCTCACAAAGCGGGCGCTGCATAGCAAGTTGAGCATTTCGAAGGGGCAAAGGGGGTGCGCGGTCAATCCAATGTGGGCGCTAGCGTGTTGTGGACATCCCTTCCCTGCATTGCTTACGGCCTAACGGTCTAGGCTGCCATCTCCCTGGTGTTCGGCTGTCCCGAAGTCGGACCAAAAGAAAACATGTCAGGAAATTGCAGTATATTTACAGTTTTACAAAAGGATTTATCAAAATAAGTTTCAACAAGAAACCGAAATTAACTAATTTTACAAGAATAAACGATAATAATATCAGGTTCTAAGAAGTGAGTGACGGAAGTTATAAGGTATATAGCCGTGATAACCGAAGGCAAACCGGCCTTTTATACTAGAAATTGCACATGGAAACTAAACAGAAATTTCCACAGCTTCACAATTGAGCAATGAAGTGCGTCGTGCCCTATGATTGGCCCAGCTCATCGTTCAACGCAGTCCGGCCCTTACACTAAATCTGGGACATGGAATCCTAACAGAATTTTCCACTGCCTCACATTTGAGCAATAAGATAATTTATGCCCTATGATTGGCCTGGCTCATTATTCGCTACGTTGTACGCTTCTCATTGGCCTACCAATTAGCACCACACGAAAATAAATGGCCCCAAAATACAAATTTCCCGACTGGGATTCGAACTCGTAACCTACGTAATGTAACCAACGCCTTAACCATCTGACCACTACGCCACGAGAGTACCTAAGGGTTTTATGTGTACAAATATAAATAGGCATATTACATTACTGTAATTTAATCAAAATACGTCGGATTTTCAAAAGTTTTTACGTTAAAGTTAAACTACAAATGCTACCTTATAGTGAAATAATTCATCAATTATACTGTCTGACTGTATTATACTACATTACAGCATTATAGGTACTGACTCACTGATTCTGTGATATGTACAGTTGTAAATACTGTATGATAGGCCTAATTGCTGAATTGCGATAAAGTAGTCCATAGTATAAGTCGTTTTGTTTTATTCACTGTTCTACTTTCTCCTGTTTTATTATGTGCAGTTTTGTTTATACGCTTCTATGACAGCGGGTCTCCACCCACATAATATAATAATAATAAATGATAAAGGTAATTTATTAATTACGGTAATTTCAGTATTTTAGTACCGGTACCGGAAGAAAGGCCCGCCTCTGTAACCTGATCCTTTCCTTCATTTTTTAAAGTGACTGTTTATTGTTTTGGTTAGAAAATCCTGCCTCTGTAACCCGCCCCTTTCCCTCAATTAGTTAAAAGATCGTTTATTGTTTTGGTTAGAAAATCCCGCCTCTATAACCTGCTCCTTTCCCTCAATTAGTTAAGTGATCGTTTATTATTTTGGATAGAAAATCCCGCCTCTGTAACCTGCTCCTTTCCCTGATTTGGTAAAGTGATTGTTTATTGTTTTGGTTAGAAGAACCCGTCTCTTTAACCTGCTCCTTTCCCTCAATTGGTAATGTTATCGTTTATTGTTTAGGTTAGAAAAGAAGACCATCTATGTAACCTGCTCCTTTCCTTCATTTGGTAAAGTGATTGTTTATTGTTTTGGTTAGAAAATCCCGCCTCTGTAACCCGCCCCTTTCCCTCAATTAGTTAAATGATCGTTTATTGTTTTGGTTTGAAAATCCGGCCTCTGTAACCTGCTCCTTTCCTTCAATTAGTTAAGTGCTCGTTTATTGTTTTGATTAGTAAATCCCGCTTCTGTAATCTGCTCCTTTCCCTGATTTGGTAAAGTGATCGTTTATTGTTTTGGTTAGAAAAGCCCGCCTCTTTAACCTGCTTCTTTCCTCAATTGGTAATGTTATCGTTTATTGTTTTGGTTAGAAAAGACCATCCATGTAACCTGCTCCTTTCCTTCATTTGGTAAAGTGATAGTTTATGGTTTTGGTTAGAAAATCCCGCCTCTGTAACGCTCCTTTCCCTGATTTGATAAAGTGACCGTTTATTATTTTGGTTAGAAAGGCCAGCCTCTATAACCTGCTCCTTTTCCTTCATTTGGTAAAGTGACTGTTTATTGTTTTGGTTAGAAAATCCGGCCTTTCTAACCTGCTCCTTTCCATCAATTGTAATTGTTTTTGGCTATAAAATGAGTGTTTTGCTACGTCATGTGGTAATCAATTATCGACAACAACTACAAACTATTAAATTTAGAGTCTTTTACCACAGGCGGATATGGAAATCTATCTCATAGTCTATAAATCATGGAATCATGGAATGTTTTGGCACAGGCATAGTGAAACCAACTGTCCGACAGACCAGAAATCAACAAATTTTGAATGTTTAGGCATAGGCATGTTGAAATCAACTGTCTGATACTATAGTCCAGAAATCAGCAGTCTGACAGTTTGAAGAAATACATACATAAAAAGTCATTAAAGGACAACAAAAGTCATTAAAGGGACAACAAAAGTCATTATGCACAATTCGTAAAAAAAGGAGGACAAAAAAAAGTCAAATAAAAGGACATAAAAAATCACTGCCTTTTATCTTATATAAAGCCTTCCCGATGGTATAATAGAAACTCTATAATAATAGGAACTCTATAGAAACTATATACAACCTGTATTATATAAATTTAAATTAAGTTAAGTAACTTAGGGAATATGACTGTAGGGGTGTGAGATCAAGTTGTTTTAGTATAATAATATTTTAAAAATTCAAAAGGTGACAACTACAGTAATATGATCAATCACTAAAAATTTAATATTTTATTATTAGCTTTCGATAGCTCTCTTAATATTTTTCAAATAAACGATATTCTAGATATAGAATATCGTTTATTTGAAAAAGATTGATTTGATAAGGGATCCGGTTTAGTGTATTTATATAATATTTGTAAGCATAAAATAATAAATAAATAAAATATTATTTTAAATATACCTAGATCGACCTCAGAAAAAATTCATATATTACTTTATCACGAGCTTTCGATATAATATTTTTTCAAGTGTTTTTTATCTTTTTCTATAGTTAAATCGGTTCGCCTGAGAAATACGAAATAGGAAAGACGTATACAAACTTTCTAGAATTTTAAATTGTGCTTATATTGTTAATTTATTTAATTTATAAATAGTTGGTTTTCAACACTTGAAAAAGATATACATATTATATCGAAAGATAGTGATAAAGTAATATATTAATTTTTCTGAGGTCAATATATGTTTAATTAAAATAATATTTTATTTATTTATTATTTTATGCTTACAAATATATATAAAGGGTCCTAAATAATATGACTCAACCTAGAGTTCAATGGGGTCGGTCTGGAGTTCATATGTGGCAAACAAGATCTGACTCATCATCGAGTTTGTCTTATGTAGGAAGATATCAAGATCGTCGAGTTGGGGCTGATCTTTCTCCCATAATTATGTAACGAGTTTGAATGATAGACATTTACCAGTGTTATTCCTTTGAAACGACTGCCGAAAAGTTTCGAAAGACGATATTGAGTTTGTTTTCCTTCAATAAGAGTTTGTCTCTATAGTCTATTGAGGAGTCCGTATCGATGGCTCGATGTCATTCGGCTTTTCGAAATGTTGACACGGAATCACATGGCACCTATTGAGTCAATATATTATTATACTGTATATTGTTATATAATGATTATACTTATTGAGTTATACAAATGATATAGAATCTCTGTTTGTACATTACAGTAATTATAATTACAATACAAAAAGTTTTCCATTCAATAATATTTTAGACTTCGATGAATGCATTTACTACACGACCAATGATTGCCATGCCAACAACGCAAACTGTAACAACACATTACAATTATAATTATTATACAATTATATTAAATTAATTGACTAAATTTTTTGAAACTTCACATATTTTAGACATCGACGAATGCCAAGATAACACTGATGATTGTCATGAGAATGCCGACTGTACCAACACACCGGGTTCATTCGATTGTACCTGCCAAGTGGGATACACAGGAGCTGGGACGTTGTGTGAAGGTAAGTACTGTATTGTATAATGGGGAATTAATTTGTTTTAAAGGACAAAAATAACTCAATAGACGTCACATCGTACCTTTCATTTTCAAACAACCTAAATGACAAAATTGACTTTTCCTGTAAAACGGCATTTTCGATTCTAATTTTGTTTGAAAGTAATATTCCATGATTTTGGTCTTATTTACTTTTAAATCCATTAAATGTAACGATTTTAAACAAAAATAGTTATGGTACAGTATTTGAATTATGTAACATATTCGGTAGGAAACAATGTATAGGGATATAGGTTGTTTCAAAAAAAATATTACATTTTTTACAATGATTACTCAAAAAGCATTAAAACTCTTAAGACGAATTTGATTATTAAGTTTTAAAATTATTAAACAAATCTCCCTCTATCATAATAAACAACAGTTCTAGATCCTGATTCGTTGTTTCCAATTTTATATCAACGTTTCCCGGGCTTACTCTATTTCTAATAGTAACATGTATTATTATTTTTTTATAGGTTGTTTTAAAAAAATAATTCTTTATCATGCCGTCTATGCAAAACTGGCATATAGGTGGTTTTGAAACGATAAATATCTCAGTTATACGTGGGAGCATGGCCTTCTAAGTGTGTTAATCGGATTCAGAATACATTTTAACATAAAGAAATGCAGAAATTACCATTTCGGCAAAAATGGCATATAGATGGTTTCAAAATGAAAGGGACGACATTATCGACAGTAAATTTACCGATTTTAACATTTACTACCAGATTTGGTTATATTTTATCTTCGCAATAATTTTTCTTGTCCGTTTAAATCACTCATGATGTCCTTTTTTTTCACTTTTTATGTCCTCCAGAAATCTACCGTTAGGTTCCTTGCTACCGGTTTCTCTACTGCTGTTCTCTTAGGCTATATGTACCGGTATTAGTATATATACTGTAGAGCACTATTTTGCAGTATTGCATTGTATGTAGGTATAAAGCATACTGTATGCCTTACTGACTCACTGAATCTGTGATATGTACAATTGTAAATATGATAGGCCTAATTGCTGAATTGCGATAAAGTAGTCCATAGTATAAGTCGTTTTGTTTTATTCACTGTTCATATTTCTCCTGTTTTATTATGTGCAGTTTTGTTTATACGCTTCTATGACAGCGGGTCTCCACCCACATAATATAATAATAATAAATGATAAAGGTAATTTATTAATTACGGTAATTTCAGTATTTTAGTACCGGTACCGGTTTTACATAGTTTATTGTTATGTTCATGACATAGTTTATTGTTTTGGTTAGAAAATCCCGCCTCTGTAACATGCTCCTTTCCCTGATTTGGTAAAGTGACCGTTTATTGTTTTGTTTAGAAAGGCCCGCCTCTGTAACCTGATCCTTTCCTTCATTTGGTAAAGTGACTGTTTATTGTTTTGGTTAGAAAATCCCGCCTCTGTAACCCGCCCCTTTCCCTCAATCAGTTAAATGATCGTTTAATGTTTTGTTTAGAAAATCCCGCCTCTGTAGCCTGCTAATTTCCCTGATTTGGTAAAGTGACCGTGTATTGTTTTGGTTAGAAAGCCCCGCCTCTGTAACCTGCTCCTTTCCTTCATTTGGTAAAGTGACTGTTTATTGTTTTGGTTAGAAAATCCCGCCTCTGTAACCCGCCCCTTTCCCTCAATTAGTTAAATGATCGTTTATTGTTTTGGTTAGAAAATCCCGCCTCTGTAACCTGCTCCTTTCCCTCAATTAGTTAAGTGATCGTTTATTGTTTTGGTTAGAAAAGCCCGCCTCTTTAACCTGCTCCTTACCCTCAATTGTTAATGTTATCGTTTATTGTTTTGGTTAGAAAAGAAGACCATCTATGTAACCTGCTCCTTTCCTTCATTTGGTAAAGTGATTGTTTATTGTTTTGGTTAGAAACTTCCGCCTCTGTAACCCACCCCTTTCCCTCAATTAGTTAAATGATCGTTTATTGTTTTGGTTAGAAAATCCCGCCTCTGTAACCTGCTCCTTTCCTTCAATTAGTTAAGTGATCGTTTATTGTTTTGATTGAAAATCCCGCTTCTGTAACCTGCTCCTTTCCCTGATTTGGTAAAGTGATCGTTTATTATTTTGGTTAGAAAAGCCCGCCTCTTTAACCTGCTCCTTTCCTCAATTGGTAATGTTATCGTTTATTGTTTTGGTTAGAAAAGACCATCCATGTAACCTGCTCCTTTCCTTCATTTGGTAAAGTGATAGTTTATTGTTTTGGTTAGAAAATCCCGCCTCTGTAACGCTCCTTTCCCTGATTTGATAAAGTGACCGTTTATTGTTTTTTTTAGAAAGGCCAGCCTCTATAACCTGCTCCTTTTCCTTCATTTGGTAAAGTGACTGTTTATTGTTTTGTTTAGAAAATCCGGCCTCTCTAACCTGCTCCTTTCCATCAATTGTAATTGTTTTTGGCTATAAAATGAGTGTTTTGCTACGTCATGTGGTAATCAATTATCGACAACAACCACAAACTATTAAATTTAGAGTCTTTTACCACAGGCGCATATGGAAATCTATCCCATAGTCTATAAATCATGTAATTGTGAATGTTTTGGCACAGGCATAGTGAAACCAACTGTCCGACAGACCAGAAATCAACAAATTTTGAATGTTTACGCATAGGCATGTTGAAATCAACTGTCTGATACTGTAGTCCAGAAATCAGCAGTCTGACAGTTTGAAGAAATACATACATAAAAAGTCATTAAAGGACAACAAAAGTCATTAAAGGGACAACAAAAGTCATTATGCACAATTCGAAAAAAAGGAGGATAAAAAAAGTCAAATAAAAGGACATAAAAAATCACTGCCTTTTATCTTATACAAAGCCTTCCCGATAGTGGGGTCGCTTAAGGCTGAAATATAGCAAAATCGTTAATTGCTGGACAAAAGCATGAAAATGTGACTATATATGTAAAAAAATGTGTAGATTAATCTGAGCCTGTGTACCAAAAAAATTGACTACTTCCCTAGCAACAGGGTGACTTTTTCATAGCAACCGGATACTTTTGGTCGTATCTGTTATTGAAACTCGCCATATAGAAAAATTACGATTATATTACTGGGTTGGTTTAAAAATAGAAGTCGAGTACACGTTTCCATAGCAACAAGGTGACCTTTCCCTAGCAACCGTTGTATATTTAATGTAATTATGATTGAAACTTGGGATAAATAACCTGGCTAGCAATAGAAGATGGTTAATAGTGTATTCGGGGCTGATACACGTTTCCTTAGCAACAAGATGACCTTTCCCTAGCAACTGCCTGCAATTCTGATTGAAATTTGGGATCATGTTGGGATAATCAACCTGTATAGCAATATAAGGCCCATGTGAAGAATACCAGACTTTCTGCTGTTATATTTCACTTTGCAGTTACTCCCTTGTGAAGAATACCAGGTTTTCACCAAAACCACATTTTACAGAAGGGCTGAATCTAACCAAAACAATAAACGAATTAGTATATGTACAGGTTATAAGAGAGAAATAAGCGCTATAAAACATTTAATAAAGATAAATTTAAAAAATAAAAATCTTCATATATAAAATTCCAATAAAAAGTCGACCGAAAAGTGAAATCCTGGTATTCTTCACGTGCGGCATGGGCGAATATAAGATTATTAGTAGTTATATTAGAGCTGATTGATACACGTTTCCATAAAAATATTTAAATTTATGGGAATAATGTGTGTTTATAAAACTACAGTGTAAAAGTACAGTTAAAAATCCAAAAATGTAGCCACGGGCGGAGCTGATCCCGTAATAATAATAATATAATAGTACAACATGGATATATTTCTCTAAAAAATCTGTAAGAACTACTGTACTTCCAATTTCAAAAATTTGTTTACTATTTCACTTGCCAGGCCCAGATGTAATACGGTTTTAGAACATCGTCATGCACTGAAAGGAGGCCAGAGGAACAATATATCCTTGGCAATAACTTAAATCGTTCTAGAATGTTTCGCATATAATGAAAACAAACATAGATAAATATAATACCAATACTACCGGTAGCTGTTGTTGTATTTTATTCGTGTAGGAAAATGGTCAATAATCAGAGTGTAATATAATAGTCACAGTCATTTTGCGATTCTAGAATTAGAATTATGATACAGAATAGTACATCATGGTACTAGTGAGCTGGTTATTGCTTATTCCCTCTAAATTAACATTATGTAACTTTTGTTTTGGTTTGTGGTTTGTATATATTTATTGGCACTACTTCGCCCTGTCGACAGCCTCTGTCAATTTTTTTAACCATTAATTTTTTGGTGTTTTTCAATGTTTTGTTTGATAATGGTGAATGTTCTAGAACCTTAAGTAGATATTTTTTTAATAGCAGCTAGCGTTTTTTTACTAGCTAGCATTTTTTGAAAATAAAAAAAAACTTTGTTAACATTATTAATTAGCTAGCATTTTTATGAAGGTAGTGGTTTTTTTACTACAGTAGCTTGTAATAGCAAGTATTTAAAATGGGTATTACTACACCTTGGGTCACACCTACGAAAATTTTTTTTAATACATAAATAGGTTATTTAAGAATACTAATATTGTTCTACAATGTATATTAATAAATAGATAATTGTTCTAGAATGTATATTAACAGTTAGTTAATTGGATACTCTTGCTTTACTAATTCAATAAGGTCGTTAAACGGTGAACGTTTGTGAAGCATCCTCCACCGATACTCATCCAGGTGACTTTGAAGTAAATTCAATCTAGTGCCTTTCCGTTGCTTCATTATCATAAGTTTGGCATGTCCCCATAATCCTTCTATAAGTTGCGTGTTCGCTCCGGTGATCTGGTCTACGAATCTACCACGCCCCTTCTTACTGTGGTTTACGTGTTTGTGGAAGTATTTACCGCTGCCGTCACAGGCTTTCCATGGAAAACGTTTGCTAGTTATCCCAACAGTTTTGCCGCAGTATGCAGCCCATTCGTCGCTAAATATCGTTGTACCACCTTTGACATTGCTCTCTAGAATCGGACGCAAGGTTCTCATGTTCCTTCTTTTAACTATGAACATTCTAACGTCTACTTCTCGATCCGGTCGCTTCCAAGCTATGCCAAAAATCCAGGGTCCAACAACCATAGTACCATAATTGTTAGATCTAGTTCCTACAACTGTAAAAGCTTTTGTGGGATATAACTGGCCCTTTTGCTTTGCAATCCAGTTTCCCCCCAGGCGCTGGAATACTCTAAAAAGCTCTCTAACTCGAATGATGCAAAGCGACCGGCTGATTGGCTGATTTGTTATACAAGGGGCTCTTTGCTATGTTCTATCGGCCAACCAGAGCTATAGCAGCAGAGTATGCAACCAGGGCAACCGAGCGGAGTGACTCATTTTGTGTGTTGGCCAAGGGTTGCAAAATTCCTGATAGTTCGGCATTTAGATATTCGTGGAACTTGTGGAATCTGGTGTTCTGCCAATGAGAGCTATTCCTCTCTGTGTAAAAGATACCTGCAACGGTGTTAGGGACAGTAGCAGTTTTTTGTGACTCTGTTGTGTTTTTTCTATCTAGGCCAAGAACACCGGCTCTGGAGTCAATTGTTTTCAGACTTTAGAAGAAACATTAGTAGGCTTAGATTATAGAGCGTATAACTGTTATCGGCCCAATTATCAGCGCAGTAGCGCAGCGGTACAATCTTATATTGTTATAATCTTAACCCACCGTCTTAATGCTTTACTGTTGTTATTATTAGTATCAGTTGGTTGCATATTATTATTTGGAGAACATCTATAAAGAACCCAAATTTCCCAATTTTCTTGATACACTACAGGTTAGAGAGACAGGTTATATATAGCGATTGCGACTTATATTATCGTGGTTTGTAGTGAGTTTAATGCTATTTGATAGGCACTACATGAGTCAATTGCTGTTCTCTTCATATATGATAAAATTCATTGGCGGTCGGCAGATTAGTGTGCAGTATTGTGCGTTACCGGTAGTGTGCATGATTGTGGCTGATAACTAAGCATTTCCTAAAGAATGCGCCTCATACGTGAATCATAAGCCTTACAGCCTTACCGTTGTGTTTAGTATAAGTCATATCTCTGTTTACCTAGATAGAGCGCCACGTCCTAAAGGAACTGTTAATATTTCCCGAAAGTGAATAATACTCGTCAGAAATTATTTATTAACGATCAATCGAATAATACAGTAAGCTTACACTGCAATAATAAAATCTAAGCCCCATCCGAATTCAGTCTCCCGGGTATATCCAGCGGGTGAATGGACGCGCACTAGGCTGGCTTCGGATAATGTTGTGTTTATTGGTATTAAATACTTGTCATTTACTAAAGTCTATTTATAAACCAAAAGACATATAAATTTTGGCAGGTTAAACTGCTAAAGGTCTTCAAAAGCGCGTACAATAACAGTTATTTTCTTTATTGCAGTAAGCAATAAAGTTGAAAGTACCGGTCGACCGGTAAACCTGAACCGGTACTGCTGTAGGTCCGTTTGCCCAACTGCCAGAACCGGTACTGCTGTAGGTCCGTAGGCCCAACTGCCAGAACCGGTACTGCTGTAGGTCCGTAGGCCCAATTGCCAGAATCGGTACTGCTGTAGGTCCGTAGGCCCAACTGCTTGAACCGGTACTGCTGTAGATCAGTAGGCCTAACTGCCTGAACCGGTACTGCTGTAGGTCTGTAGGCCCAACTGTCCTAACCGGTACTTCCAGTACAAGTACATTAGTATTATTTCGATTGTGATCTATGGTATATTGTAGGCTGCCAGGGGAATAGGGATTGATCACCCCTCATTCTTTTGTATAGTTTACTTATTTCTGTCAGTTTTATTTACGTGTAAGTTAATATTGAGTAGAAGGCGTGTAACCCTGCTCAGATTGTTCAGATAATTGTAGGCTGGTCTGTTGGCTGACTTTTGTCGGGTTTGGAGAGATTGCGGCGTATGTAGAGTTTGTCTGATAAAGTGCCAGTTAGTAAGTTGGGGCAGCCAGAGCTGTAAGGTCAACCCCCTCCTAAAGAATAAGTCGTACTACCGTGTTAGAACGCATACTAACTAACCATTTTGGAATCTGCATATACTGTAGTTTATTTAGGCTTGATAGTAGTCTGCCAGCGTTTTAGCCTGTGTTTGTTTGTGTGGTCTGTTCAGGTACCGTAATAGTTATTACTCAGATATTTTGTAGGCTGGATTGTTGTCTAGCTATTATTAGGTCTGAAGAGATTGCTGCGTGTGTAGAGTTTGTCTGATAAAGTGCCAGTTAGTAAGTTGGGGCAGCCAGAGCTGTAAGGTGAATCCCCTCTTAAAGAATAAGTCGTACTACCGTGTTAGAACGCATACTAACTAACCATTTTGGAATCTGCACATACTGTAGTTTATTTAGGCTTGGTGGTAGTCTGCCAGTGTTTGGTTTGTATTTGTTTGAGTATTCTGTACGGGTAGCGTAATATTTATTATTCAGAGTTTATGCGATTATTCGCAACATTCATGTCCCCAAGTTTATTCCTACAGTAATTGTGCTTGTTACACATACCGTTATAGTTAAATTAACCCCGGTACTACACGGGCTGCTTGGCGTAGGTAAAGACTGGTGACTTAGTGCTCCGGTCACTCCAGCAGATGCCGTGGTTCTTTTAACTGTTCAAGTATATTTAACTGCTAGTTATCTGTTTTTAATAAGTACTTGTACCTAATTTAGGGTTTGGTGTACAGTGCTTTCCGAAAGTAATTAGTGTGTAGGCAGTGTATTGTGTTGTAAAGTGGTTAATAGGCACGTTGGATCTGGTAGTCCGCGGTAATTAACTTCTAGGTAGGAACACTCCGTGATACATAACGTAGTACCTATAGCGATACGGCTATAGGTCGTCAGGCGGTGGTATTTTCCTATCTGGACAGCGCAATATATATTTACTACTACTTATTATTTTCAAATACCGTAGTACCCTGTCCGTTGTAATAACCAGAAGTTCTAACCCTTTGTTAGACTGGTTTGTAGACTTCCTGTAAAATTACCCTAAAATTTCATATGTAATATTTTGTTGTGTTTTAATTAGAGAATTAATCTCACCCGTATCGTACGTAATTTGTAGTATTAAGTAACTTAGGTAAATTAGAATTATCTGTTTTAGTGTCCAATAAGTAGCACTTCACTGAGAGCGCACAGCTTCTGTGTAGTGACTCCCCCCAGAAATAATAACATTTATTTCAAATATTGACAAAACCCATTTTTAAACGGGTATATATATATTATAAATCAACTCAAAGATTTATAAATAGTAGGCCTGCCATACAACACCTAGGTCTCAATACCAGTTGGACTACTGCTTAAATAACGGTAATAAAGTAAGTTAAAGTAACTAAGTAACCTTTAAAATTTCAGAAATTCAATTATTCTAAAATAATTGACATACCGGTATTTACCATAGGCTTATTATATTTATTTCTATAAATTTGGGCTGAAATCATACCGGTATTCTGTAATTAATTCTAGTTCATAATTATACTTATATATACTATAAGTGTAAGCTGCATACCGGTATTCACGATAGGCCTATTATATATTTATATATATTTGTGCTAAAATTATATACCGGTATTCTGCGACAAACCTAGTCTACAATACTTATATATATTATAAGTGTATACCGGTATTCTAATATACTGTAATAAATTACCGGTACTAGGCCAACGGTCATACTGAATTACTAGACTTGCTTTGACTGTAACTATAGCAGTAAGCATTCAACTGTACAGCTAAACATGTCTGACACCCAGCAAAACCTGTCAGACAGTCTAATCGATACAACCATCTGTGACACAGATAGGAGTGTGGAGCGATTAAGAAAGGGGTTCAGCTCACCTCCTACTGAAAGAAAGGTCATCCCTCCAGTAGTAGTATCAGACCCTAGGCTAATCCAACACCGTAGGTCTATCATCGGCACTCGGGCCCAGGTCAAACGGAACCAGGAAGCAGCTGTCCAACAGCAGCAAAATCCTAGGCAAGAAACTCGTTCCCAGCGACCCGATAGCTCCAGTAGTTCGGATACTGTAGAGCTGACCCCCGAACGCGGAGTGAAGATGGCGGCTACAGTCTATTCGGATCCCCTTCTCACCCTTCCTGCCGCAGTACTAACTACTATATTCATTGCGGTGGAGGAACACCAAGTCGATTGGGCGAGAAGTAAGCGAGCGACCCAAGATAGTTATGCGGGATACGCCAGGGAAGAATTGATGTCTATTGTCGAGTCACAATGGAACTTTCCCGGACCCGGACTCCCGTTAGATTTGTCCGAAGCTACTTGGGAAGACATACACAGGATGGGAGTGACTAAAGATACGATGGATCCAGCTGTTTGGAAGAGGTCAGCAGCAGGATATGTGCAGGGATTCTTCGGCTCCTTAGAGCGATTAGAAGAACAACTGTTTCGACAACCCCAAGGACCTCAAGAGCAGGAAGAGCTGCTATATCAAGTACGCGAAAGAACCCTACGCATTAGACTAATCCTATCAGCCTTTGAGGAAACTTCCAAAAGAAGACAGGACACGTCGCTGCAGGTTGCTGTCAAGACTTGGTTCCAGCGGGTAGGTCTCAAAGTACAAGAAACGGCCCAGTGGAAATCCCAGCTGGCTGAGAGACCAACCTATGAAGAACCAACCGATGCCACCCTTTCTCAAGAGGAAAGCGAAGGGACAGCAGAGAGACCGCGAACGAGAGACGCCATCGACATCTATCTGTCAGACTATCAACGCTTCGTGGGTGATGAAGAGTTGAGGAGACGACTGGCTGGACTTCGCCCCAATAGTGAAGGAGCCAAGCTTGTGTTGGACTCAATCGATGCGGAAATGTTAGCTGCAAACCAAGCTAAATTTGATGAAAACAGGTTATATATAGCGATTGCGACTTATATTATCGTGGTTTGTAGTGAGTTTAACGCTATTTGATAGGCACTACATGAGTCAATTGCTGTTCTCTTTATATATGATAAAATTCATTGGCGGTCAGCAGATTAGTGTGCAGTATTGTGCGTTACCGGTAGTGTGCATGATTGTGGCTGATAACTAAGCATTTCCTAAAGAATGCGCCTCATACGTGAATCATAAGCCTTACAGCCTTACCGTTGTGTTTAGTATAAGTCATATCTCTGTTTACCTAGATAGAGCGCCACGTCCTAAAGGAACTGTTAATATTTCCCGAAAGTGAATAATACTCGTCAGAAATTATTTATTAACGATCAATCGAATAATACAGTAAGCTTACACTGCAATAATAAAATCTAAGCCCCATCCGAATCCAGTCTCCCGGGTATATCCAGCGGGTGAATGGACGCGCACTAGGCTGGCTTCGGCTAATGTTGTGTTTATTGGTATTAAATACTTGTCATTTACTAAAGTCTATTTATAAACCAAAAGACATATAAATTTTGGCAGGTTAAACTGCTAAAGGTCTTCAAAAGCGCGTACAACAACCTTATGTTTTATCTTTCGATTACGCTTTTTGAAAGGTACATCTCCTAGAAGTCTTCGCCCACGTTTATATTTTCTTCTTCCACGAAACAATGATTCGTCGATTTGTGCTGTTTCCCCAACTCCCCCCATTAGCTCAGCGTTATCTTTGTCTTTTGCTAACAGCTCTCTAATGTAATTTTGCCAATCCACTATCTTAGTCATAGACTTTCCTACCAGTCCATCAAGAAATCGTAGTGTGACTCTAGCGGACATGTTGATTATAAAAAAGAACATGATCCAGAAAATTTGCTCCACAAGCAAATTAGAACTCGAACTGAACCACGTACCTTCACGAGCTGATCTTTGATGTTTGTGAGGTCCCCTACAGCGCCAGAAATCCATATCTCATTCTCCTCCAAATGTATGCACTATAAGTATATCCTTCTGACTTACATGTTGATTCAGCGTTTGCAGAAGGCAACAATCCGGATGACTGTGCATAGTTAATTGCATTCTCTTCAGAGCATAATTTTGCACCAATTTCCTTTATATTTAAATCATTTGACAATCTTAAATGTGAATGACGTGAAACATCACTCATAGCGACAAAGTACTGTTATTCGACAGTTATGCACTTTGTGCAAGTGGTTATAATAAATATAAAACATTCTAGAATTCAATTACTATTGTTACAGTACGCTTAAAACACTATAAAACATGCTTATAATTAAATTTGTCAGGTGTGACCCAAGGTGTAGTAATACCTTAAAATGTTTAAAAGTGATTTTTTTAATATTACGTTATTTATAGGTGTGGTTGGTTGGTAAACAAGCCTATATTTTTTATGGGTTTTATTTTATTATTCTTTCCAGCGACACTTTGCTGAATTTAGACTCAGAAAACATACATATTGAGAAGGCTTTGTGGGGGTGTCATGGGGATATGTTGGATTGCTCTGGATGAGTTGAGTTGCTTACAGAAGCAAATATTGCTAATCATGGTGTAGCTGATTCTTTCCATAAAGTAGCACATATTACAAGGACTCGAAAAGCTCCTCAAACAACATGTGCTGCATTGACATTATTGCAGATTGAAGCCTTTTCAGAATTCGAGAATACAAATCACATTGATAATTATTCATTTTCAGACTGGAGAGACTTAATGGCAACAGAGCATCCAACCTTTCAGTTCTACGACTTCATTTTGAGAATTCAGAGGCTAATTCTAGTATTTATTCGAGCTCATAGAGAGAAAAATTTCCAACTATTCATAAGTTGTTTAGAGACTCTAGTTGTTTACTTTTTTAGTTTAGACCATTACCACTACAGTCGATGGGTAAGTGTATTTCTGTTAGATATGAAGTCTCTCCCACAAACCATAATCGAAGTGTTTAATAAAGGAAATTGGGTTGCATCGAAGTCAAGTCGACGTTTCTCAGCTATACCTCTCGACCAAGCTCATGAACAGGAAAATGAAAAAGTTAAAGGTAGTGGTGGTGTGATTGGTCTTACTGAGAATGAAGCAGGATTTCGAAGGTGGCTCTTAGCCGGACCGGAACTTGCTAGATTGATTGGCAAATTCGAGACAACAATAGACTCAAGAAGAAATCTGTCACTCACAGATAAAAAAACACCATGAAGAAACGATAGCTTTCCAAAAGTCATTTCAAAATGATGTCAATAATCTGGTAATTACCATTAAGGAACACGGTAACCCATTTATTTCAAAATCTGACAAACTCATATTGATACCACGTCAAGCATCTGCTCCTGACTCTGTAGTTAATACCATAAGTAAGATTGAAGAATGTGGCGCAAGATACAATATACTAATTTTGTAACTGATGTTTTGGTTAATAATGTAAGGCCGTTCAAAGATGTCATTAAATCCAACTCGTTTCAAACTTTTAAATCGCCTAGAATATCTAATGTAAAGAACAAACGCATGTCTGAGGTTCGATCCGACGCATCATTGTTTGGAAAACTCTTTATTGCAAATCAAACCCGAAAAGGAGATCCGTCTGTCTTCTTTGCTCATGAGAACCACCCTTATCCACCTTCACTTTCACAGTATGGTGACATCAATTATGAGACTAAATCTGACATATTAAAGGATTTTGATACAACATATAGTGTTGAATTCCCTGAGTATTTTCATGCTAAAGTCTTTGATGCACGTTTCATAGTTCATTGCCTTCGACCTATAGGATGTTCCACTATACAAGACTATTTAACTAATAAAATAATACCTCATATAAAGCACGAATTGAACAATTCTGACAGGGTTGACTTTGTTTTTGACAGATACTGCCATGAAAGCTTGAAAATGGGTATCAGAAACTTACGAGGTAGTGGAAACCAAGCTAACATTAAGGATAAAACCAAAATTCCAGCAAATTCGATGGATTTCTTAAGGAACTCTAATAATAAAAACGAGTTGTTCAACTACTTATCCAAATCAATTATTCTAGAAAAATACCCAGAAGGGAAATATATTTACTCAACATTGGAAGAAGATGTGCTCTGTCAGGATAGTCGAGGCACCATTATGGGAAATTGCTCACACAAAGAAACTGACACCCGCATTATAGTACACATCCAGCATGCATTGTCAATGGGGGCTACAAATATCATTGTTCGCACGGGTGAAACAGACGTTTTAGTAATACTGATCGGAGTTCCCTTTTATTTATTATCCAATCATCCCAGACTGAACATATGGTTAGCATTCGGTTCTGGAAAACATTTTAAATATTTCAATGTGAATAATATATCCCAAAAGTTAGGTGAGGACAAATCAAAGGGTTTATTGATGTTCCATGCCCTTAGTGGCAGTGACACCGTGTCCCACTTCAGAAATATTGGCAAAATAACTGCTTGGAAAACTTGGTTGGTAGAATTCAATGCGAATTCAAAGCGTTGGAAAAATTTGTCATACGTATGTATGACAGAAAATCAAACAGAACGAGTATAAATAATACAAAACGGGATCTATTCACCAAACGCAACTGCGTGATTGATCGCTTGCCACCAACTCAACACGCCCTTTACCAACATGTGATGCGGGCTACATATCAAGCCAGCGTTTGGGCAGTCTGCACACAGGACAAACCGATACTCCCTTCACCAGCAGATTTCGGTTGGGTATTTAATATGGAGTTCACTGCCAGACGCTGCAACGATGTGCTACAAAGTCATTAAATGTGCATGCAAAAAGCGCAATTGCACAAACTGCAAGTGTGGGAAGGCTGGGTTTAAATGCACTGAATTATGCACTTGCACTTGCTCTTGTTATTGATCACATGTGATTCGTATAATTAAAAGAATTGGAATAACTATAATACTAAATAATTTAAATTACAGCCTTGTGGCGGTGTATTTGATGTATAAACACATTATCCTCATAAAGCCAAAAGTGCAATATTTTTTAAATATAGATATCACCTTTTGTTTCTATGGAAACGTGCATTACAGCTCCAATATAACTACTAACCATCTTATATTGCTATAAATGCTGTTTATCTGCAGTTTCAATATTAATTACACTAAATTTCAGGCAGTTCCTAGGGAAAGGTCACCTTGTTGCTATGGACACATGTATCAGAGCCAATGTTATTACTAACAATCTTCTATTGCTAGACAGGTTGATTATCCCAAGTTTCAATCATAATTTCATTAAATATACAGCGGTTGCTAGGGAAAGGTCTCCTTGTTGCTATGGAAACGTGTACAGACTTATATTATAAACTAACCCAGTTATATAATCGTAATTTTTGTTTATGGCGAGTTTCAATAACAGAAATGACAATTTTACCCGGTTGCTATGAAAAAGTCACCCTGTTGCTAGGGAAGTAGTCAATTTTTTTGGTACACAGGCTCAGATTAATCTACACATTTTTTTACATATATAGTCACATTTTCATGCTTTTGTCCGGCAATTAACGATTTTCACCTTAAGCGACCCCACTACGATGGTAGAATATAAACTCTATAATAATAGAAACTCTATAGAAACTATATACAACCTGTATATATAAATTTAAATTAAGTTAAGAAAGTTAGGGAATATGACTGTAGGGTGTGAGATCAAGTTGTTTTAGTATAATAATATTTTAAAAATTCAAAAGACAACTACAGTAATATGATCAATCACTAAAAATTTGATTTTTTATTATTAGCTTTCGATAGCTCTCTTAATATTTTTCAAATAAACGATATTCTAGATATAGAATATCGTTTATTTGAAAAAGATCGATGGGATAAGGGATCCGGTTTAGTGTATTTATAATAAACCATACACCCCTAATTTTATTATTTAATACCCCCCCCCCCCTAATTTTTTCAAATATTAATAAAATGGTACGAAATTTGGTATGATGATAGATCGACACCTTTTCTTACTGGTGGCCTGGCCGGATTTTTCAATTTCTTAGTTATTTCCATACAACAATCCCTTAAAAAATGTATATTTAGCAATGTTTAACCACCTCCGTAGACTTTATTTTACGTCGTTGAAATGTAATCTAGATATCATTCGAAGCGCCTTCGTCTGTAGATTCCGAATCTGAAAACCGTTTTAAATTTAACCTAAAATTGGTAAAAATATTATCAAAATACTAATGTGTAAATTTTGAGACGTAAATCGCTATAATTCTGATTTTTTGTTGTCTTTATACTAGAATATTAATTATTATTTAGCTGAGCGTTTAAAACTCTCCATCTTGTTTTTTCATTACCCATAATTAATATTCTAGAATTGAGTAAAAAATAACATTAGAATTATAGCGATTTACGTCACAAAAATTTACACCTTAGTATTTTGATAATATCTCCGGAAGTTCTTGGTGAAATTTACAACGGGTTTCATATTCGGAATCTCCAGATGAAGGCGGTTCTAATGATATCTAGATTTCATTCCAAAGACGAAAAATAAAGCTGACGGAGATGGCTAAATATTGCAAAATGGAGTATTTTTAACGGCTTGTTGTATCGAAATAGCTCATAAATTAAAAAATCCGACCAGGCCACCAGTAAGAAAAGGTGTCGATCTATCATCATACCAAATTTCGTAGCATTTTATTGAAATACGGGCTCCGACCCCCTAAAAATGGTTGTTGTATTAAGGGTTATGGTGTATTTGTAAGCATAAAATAATAAATAAATAAAATATTATTTTAAATATACCTACAGTAGATCGACCTCAGAAAAAATTCATATATTACTTTATCACGAGCTTTCGATATAATATTTTTTCAAGTTTTTTTTATTTTTTTCTATAGTTAAATCGGTTCGCCTGAGAAATACGAAATAGGAAAGACGTATACAAACTTTCTAGAATTTTAAATTGTGCTTATATTGTTAATTTATTTAATTTATAAATAGTTGGTTTTCAACACTTGAAAAAGATATACATTATTATATCGAAAGATAGTGATAAAGTAATATATTAATTTTTCTGAGGTCAATCTATGTTTAATCTCTGTCGAGAGAATTATTTAATCTATGTTTAATTAAAATAATATTTTATTTATTTATTATTTTATGCTTACAAATATATATAAAGTGTCCTAAATAATATGACTCAACCTAGAGTTCAATGGGGTAGGTCTGGAGTTCATATGTGGCAAACAAGATCTGACTCATCATCGAGTTTGTCTTATGTAGGAAGATATCAAGATCGTCGAGTTGGGGCTGATCATTCTCCCATAATTATGTAACGAGTTTCAATGGTAGACATTTACCAGTGTTTATACCTTTGAAACAACCGCCGAAAAGTTTCGAAAGACGATATTGAGTTTGTTTTCCTTCAATAAGAGTTTGTCTCTATAGTCTATTGAGGAGTCCGTATCGATGGTTCGATGTCATTCGGCTTTTCTAAGTGTTGACACGGATTCGCATGGCACCTATTGAGTCATATATAACGATTGTACTTATTGAGTTATACAAATGATATAGAATCTATGACGATATACACATCAATTGTATTTATAATAAATAGTTTTTATTTGTTATCTGGCCATCAATTATTGTATTTCTCTAAAGTTACTTTTCTTACTACCGCTAAGTCTCCTAATAACTAATACTTAGTATTTTATTTCTCAACTCTGCTACAGTATATCTTCTAACATGCTTCTGTCTACTTTTATATTTATACTCGAATGAGACCACCCGAACTCAGACAGTTTTCCTACAAAGTAAACCGCCTGTCATGCAGTATACGATTCATGCATATCAAATTAATCGACTGTGAAATGATTCTTATAAAGTTATATTAGATCGTGTCGTTACAAATCGGTTTGTACATTACAGTAATTATAATTGCAATACAAAAATTTTCCATTCAATAACATTTTAGACTTCGATGAATGCATTTACTACACGACCAATGATTGCCATGCCAACAACGCAAACTGTAACAACACATTACAATTATAATTATTATACAATTATATTAAATTAATTGACTAAATTTTTTGAAACTTCACATATTTTAGACATCGACGAATGCCACGATAACACTGATAATTGTCATGAGAATGCCGACTGTACCAACACACCGGGTTCATTCGATTGTACCTGCCAAGTGGGATACACAGGAGCTGGGACGTCGTGTGTAGGTAAGTACTGTACAGTATAATGGGGAATTAATTTGTTTTAAAGGACAAAAACATATCAATAGACTTCACATTATCAATAGTAAATATACCGATTTTAACATTTACTACCAGATTTGGTTATATTTTATCTTATACAAATCCTTCCCGATTTCACGAACTTATTAATTTTAATCAAAATTAATTAATTATAACTTATTAATCCCGAACGTAATTTACCTTATAGGTTTGGAACCCCTAAAGGGACATTGCGAAATATATTTTTCATAGAGCGTACTAGAAAATTATCTGGAGAACTCTAATTATTTTTTATTTGATCGGTGGACTCATTTGGAGGGAATACCAGGAAATGCTTTAACGTGGTATCGGTACGATAATATAATCTGGTACTTATTCTAATTCATTTAATATTTATCATTATAAAACTAAAGCCTAAAATCCATTGAGTAACCGTTTTTTTTTATATTCGCAATGCCTATAGAAAATACTTCAACGTAAATGGTTCACAGAAAGAACAACTTTAACCCTATCCATATCGGGGGGGGGGGGGGGGGACTTTTGGAGACGCACTTTATTTGATTGCTTGTTTCAAAGCCAAACCACATTTATTGCAAGTGAAATTCCGTTACTTTTCCTAAAATTTATTATTCTTTATCTTAAAACAAAAATTAATTTTCATATTATTATTTATGACCATGAAAATGACACGTAAACTGACCTGTCTCTGAAACTGTCATATTATTGCTGAACTATTGTAGGAGGGAAATTTAAAATTCAATCAATTTAATATCAATTTAAAATCAATTTAACCCTATTAGTACCGGGCTATAAAATGTTGTACAAATACCGGGGGGGGGGGGTCATATTGACCCCCCCCTCTAAAATCTACAAATATTTACGAAAACGTCTGATTTTTTGTTTGTACGTAGGTATCACTTGTCTGGATCCGACCGAAAAAAAAATTTCAAAAAAATATACTGGGGTGGTTATATTGCAGCACCAACATTACAAGTAGTGCAAAATTTTCACCAAATTTGAAAGTTACATTTTCGGCTAATTATTTTTCAATACAGGTTTTCTGGGGTGCAAAATACATTGGAAAATATTTAAAAATGATATGATTACTATAAATGGCTGTTTAGTCCTCTCTGCGTAGGAAAAAAATGAAAAAAACAAGTAACCAGCACTTTTCAGTTAGAACACAAAATTTTTAATTCACTTATACGATGCTATAAATTCACATTTTCAGGTTTTCGAGGGCGCTGATTCTAATGGAATACATTTATAATATGCCAGATCATTGCTACTTGTATTCTTCGGCGTAATTTGGCAAATTTTGGTGCTAGCACCACATTTCGTACCCATCACCAAAAAGTACAAGTTTGCGATGTCCAGTGCTGTTTTTATTGATTCCATCGGATTCAGGACCCTCATAAACTCGTATAACGCAAGAAACAAGGTGATACTATCTACTTATCAATTTGCATATTTTCCAACATTTGGTGCTGGCACAACAATTTTCACCCACCGGCGAAAAGTACAAGTTTGAGAACTCTTATGAAATTTTTACTGATTCCATTGAATTCAGAACCATCACAAACCCGTATAACGCAAGAAACAAGGTGACACAATCAATTGATATATTTGATGGTTTTCAAAATTTGGTGCTAGCACCACATTTTGCACTCACATCCGAAAAATGCAAGTTTGAGATGTCTAGTTCGATAATTATATTTTCCATTGAATTCAGAACAGCCATAAACCTCTAAAACGCAAGAAATAAATTGTCACAAGCAATTTTATCTATTGAATGGTTTTTCAAAATTTCGTGCTAGCACCAAAATTTGCACACAGCACCGAAAAATACAAGTTTGATACGCTTGGTGCAACTCGTATATATTTCATCGAATCCAGAAACCCAAAAAACCCCAATTACGTAAAAAACAAGTTTCAAACGATAAATTTACAAAATTGACTTATTTCAAAATTTGGTGCTGGCACCAAAATTTGGCACCCACCGAAAAAAACAAGTTTGAAATTTCTAAATCAATTTATATAAATTCCATCCAATTTCTAACACCAAAAAACCGGTGTAGATCCAAAATAGAGATGTTACAATTCATATTTATTGAAATGTAATTTTCAAAAAACGTCTCAAAAAAAGTGCCAAAAGTAGGGTTGAAAAATGGTGCTATAACTCGAAAAGTACCCAATATTTTTGAAAACGGTTTTCACTACTAGGAAGACAATAGATTTTTAGGAAAAGTCATAAAATTTCAGATTCCCAACTGCGTTTGTTTCAGAATTATAATAAAAAATCCACGGGGGGGGGGGGTCATATTGAACCCCCCCCCGGGTTTAATAGGGTTAAACATAATTATAGTATATAAACATTATATTTGAGCATTAGTGTGTGGCATATTTGAATAGAGGAATAAATTTAGTATCTAAAACTTTTTACTTTAAAGTAATATCATCACACCACACAAAATTATATGCTTCCAAACTTTACGTCCCCAAAAGTCCCCACCCCCCCCCCCCCCCCCCCCCGGTAGTTTGAGCGTCTAAGGTACCCCGGTATGGATAGGGTTAAAGAACAACATTTTAGTCTGCACCAAACATTTTACCACCACCAGAACTCTACCACCACCAGAAGACTATTTATTATGTTACTTAGCAACGGAGTGTATATCTGAAAAATTTAAAACAATGGGAAATTAAAAAAAACTAAAATAGTTGGTAGGCCTAAACACCGACACAACGGCTCGTGGCGGCTAATCTGTTACGCCACCCAACTACCTGGCAACCCTGCACCATCCTCAAAGACTTGGCCGCTTCTCCACTTCACCCTGGAGCCACGTAGGCAGTGGGAGGCCCCGCGAATTATCGCAAACTGAATCCTTGTATGGAACCAGCCCATCGACATGCTAACAGGACGTACCCATGACCTGTGCAGTTGGTCTGCAACCACTCGGAGGAGGTGGTTCGCCTGCGGCTAACAACGCCTGAGTCTGTGGGTTTAATGCACCCCGAATACCAATGTCACACCGAAGACCTGCAGCCCCATCTACCCCCTGGCCATCCCGAACTACCGGCTCGCAGACGATGTTACGCGGCACGAACTGTGAGCGTATTCAATTCCGCCACATCAAGCCCCATAAAGTGTGGTTTAAGCAATATTGGAACTACAAGGTTGATTACCAATCAACCTTGTATCACCCCAATAAGTGGGGCAACAATAGGCCCCAAGAGGACATACACACAATGGGGGGTCAGAGGTTACACCCCTGAGAGAGAGGAAAGTAACAGCAGCGGGGGGGGGGGGGGGGGGGGGGGGGGGGGGGGGGGGGGAAACACCCCCGCAGGGCAGAGGGTGTGAAGTAGGTTACTAGCCAATGGGGGGCAGGCATCGGCTGAGTAGTGTAATGCGGCCAACCGTGCAATATATATTACCGGTCGGTGCCCATAACATTCAGTTTACTCAGTAGGTTACCCAGTACAGTCACGGCAGTACGGTGACAGTTAAGACCGTCACCGCCATCACCACCACTACCGGTATCTATACAGCAGTATTCAGTCTTTACATCTATTTCTCCGTGCTATTATATTATACCAGTCATCGGTTAACAATATCAGAACAACAGCAACAAACTCTTTTCCAACCACACGGTGCGGCCTGACGCGTACGAAAACGACACCGGATAAACCGGGATCCTCTCGGATCCCGTCACAGTCTTAACTTCTAAGAGCTGCCGAACTGTCTGAGTTGTGAATCTTTGGCACAGTCTTAACTCACGTCTTGTTAGTCTTAACTAACAAGAGTCTTAACTTCTAAGACCTGCCGAACTGTAACTGCTAACAACAGGGGGAGTAAAGATGAGTCAAGGGAGAGAGACGACACTGCCGCGGACCCCGGACGACAACCTAACGATCCACGAGGCCACGGCGAGACGGTATCGACCCACGATGCCGGATCCGTCGACTACTTACGATCCGGCAATC
>JAUCBJ010004800.1:0-22770 GCA_032718475.1 Nemertoderma westbladi
CACCGGTTGAAGGAAGAGGTAGATTAGATGGGAGAGTTAGTGTCAGGGGCAAGTGGCTGAACTGGTTAGCGCTACTGATGAGACCTGATAGGCCGAAACGTACGTATAGCGCTGGTTTAACCACTGTTTTCAACTATTGCCTACGTCTAATCGCCCTCTAGCGGGTGACTGGTTCCGCGCCAATGGGTCCTATGAATTAAGACCTACGACATTTGGACAGGCGGCTTTAGGTCCTGCGGTGTCATATTCTTGCGTAGGCCTAGTTGAGAGAAAGGAGCAGGTTGCAGTTACATGATATTCTAACCAAAACAATAGCACAGAATAATAGTCATTTTTTTAAGTTTCATTTTTGCTAGTAAATCACCTGTAAATATAAATAAAACTTCAGTATTTACGCAGAACCTAACGACACAGGAAGGTTGGGTGCAATCTTCACCCGCGTCCAACCTTCGCCCGGGGAAACCTTCGCCAGCAGGCAATCTTCGCCCGTGAGCAACCTTCGCCCAATATGATTTGTGTTAGTACTGTACCCAATTTGGCTCTCTTACAGTTTGCCGTGCCATATATTCAATTTAATTATATTTAGATTGTAATATACTCTACCTACGTACAATTACATATTGTTACGTTTAAATTTTATATACTAGCTAGTTTTTCTTTATTTTTTTAAATGTTCTAGAACATATTATCTATTCATTTAATATATAAATTTTGTTCTAGAACAAATATTTTTTGATTTAGAACAAAAAAAAGCACTAGCTAATTTGTTAATTTTTTTTAATTTTTTATTGTATGTTATCTTTGTATAAATTTTTTATACTAGCTAGTTTTTGTTACCCTTTTTTTAAATGTTCTACAACATATTATCTATTAATTTAATATAAAAATAATTTTGTTCTAGAACAAATATTTTAAGATCATTTTATTATATCAATAAATTGCTATTATGGCACGGCAAAGTGTAAGAGTACCCAATTTAGTTACCAATTGAGGGAAATGAGCTGGTTACAGAGGCGGCCTTTCTAAGCAAAACAATAAACGATGGTTGTTACAAAATAATTGAGGGAAGGGAGCAGGTAACATAGGCGGCTTTTTCTAACCAAAACAATAATTGTTTATTGGGTGGGGGAAGGTTGCTCGCGGGCGAAGATTGCCTGTGGGAGACGGTTTCCGCTGGGCGATAGTTGCTCATTTTGAAGGCGAAGTTTGCTGCGTGCGTACCCACAGGACCGAATGTCGCATGATGTAACGACGCAGGACCTAAAGATGCACGAACGATACATGACGCGTTAAAATTCTATTTCAGTCTTTGGACAGACTACAGGTGTACCAATGTTAGCTTAATTTTATCAAAGATTGACTGAGTTATTAGCCATCAAATCAAACATTTGCCGACAGACAGCGGTTAACAAAGCGATACCCGTACTGACAATACGCTAAACTCGCTTACTTCATTTCTTACCCGGCAACTGTTTCCTGGTAGACCTATAAAGTTCCGTTGTATTGTAACATAATACAATAGCCACCTCCCCAACCACCTCCTACTTTTAACTAATGGACAAGAACACATATTTACATCTTAAATTAATATATATATAATATATAAATATGTTTCGGATGCCCGATATATATCTTATAATAAAATAATTAAATGATAATTTTCCGCTATTCTGTTTAACATCATTTATTAACAGACTATTATTGGGACACAAGGAATAATAATTCATAACTTAAATTTCAACCGAATATTAAATATAAACTTAGTTAACCCAGTTTATACCCAGTTTCAGTTGTAAACATCTCCGTTAATGAAGGCCCCAGTCTACCAGTTTCCACCAGTCATCCGTTGGTCTACGGAAGCGTTTCAGTGACAGAGTGTTCCTGCGTTTCCAGGCAGCCCTGCGTGAACCTCCTATCGTCTGGTTGAACTTGTGGCCCTTCCCAATTCCTCGGGATCGCTTCCCAGCCGAGGTTAGACCCCGCAGCTCCCTGTGTCTGTGCACCGGTTTACACAACCACTGGGTGTCGGGATTACGTCTAACGGCCTGGTGGAATGGATCCACTAGGATCACTTCGTAGTACTTGTAGGTTGAGTCCTGGTTCACCCAGTAACTATTTAACACTCTCAACCCCCCACACTTTCTGCCCACTCTCTCCTCGGCTATAGACTGATTCGTTCTCCGAAACTTCAGCTGATTAACCCCTTCGCACACGGGTTTACCGTAGGTCGCACCTTTCGGCACAGGCTTCTTCCTACCTCCTCTTCGCACACGAACTCGGTAAATGACGTAGCCTTGCTTCGCTTTGTACCCGAGCCGTCTCGCTTTCTCCGGACGTGTGGGTTTAGTCACGCGATGGACCCGCGAGAGCTGTCTGTAGTGCCAGCAACGAACACGGAGAAGAAAGTGCATCACATCGCTCTGTTTCTTCCGCCACAACTCCTGCATATATTTGTAGGCCCCCATACTTAGGCAGATACCGGTTATTTAACAGATTAATTTAGTCAGTTAGTGCTGTAGTGGCGCTATCCTGCTATCGCAGTACAACAGTAGTACAGTAGTACTGTAGTATCTGAGTACCGGTACTGGAGTATCCGCTACCGGTATCCTTCTGTCCTTATGCCAGTAGGCCTATGCTGTTACTGTGTTATGACTGTATGAGGTTACCTTTTATTTTATTTAATATTACAGTATTATGCCTAGGCCTACCGGACAGCCGGACCGCACCCAATTCAGTAATCCGATGTAATCCAGTAATCACAGAATTATTTCAGTACCTATTTCCTTACCGACTTAGGCCTACCTGACTGCCTGAGTACGTACCGGTTGCCAGTAGCCATAGAGCAGTAGTGGGCTCATGCCTTGCAGGTTGCAGCCTAGTTGAGTCAGCCAGTAGTACGTATGTACGTTTTTGAAATATTATTTGTTGTGTGTGTGGGGGGGGGGGGGGGGGGGGGGTGATTGACACTTGGGACAAAAATTTGGCCCTTGCCCCCCCCCCCCCCCCTCCAGTGGAAATGGTTACCGTAGGGCCTACCCTACCGGTAGTGGCCATATGCCACCCCAGAGCATTTTCATCCCAGATTTCGAGAGTGGCCGATTGAAACCCTAATTCAAAGTGAAATGGAAAAAAAATTGAAAAATGGTAAAAATGGAAAAGTGAAATTAAAACTGTCGTAACCCTTATCCTTTAAGTCATGACGCTCAAATCTAAGAAATTTTGTAGAATTTCGGACGTTACCACTGGCCCTTCATTAGTTCATGACGTCATGACATAGGGTTAGGGCGTTGGTTTTGACAGTTTTAATTATAGTGTTTGGGCCTGACTATAAACTAACTTATAAGCATCCAAAAAATCAGTCCAATAGTTAAAGGAGCTTCAATTCCTATAGACCTGTAGACTACACAGTGTAGTACAGTAGTATTATACTGTAAGTCTATAGGGAGAGGCAGATTCGCCTGGGACACCGGGACTACGCTCAGCCTAATTTATCGAACATAACAAAAATCTTTCACTTGACTCATTGACTCATACAATAGTGTCTTATGACTTGCTTATTGACTATGTATGGGCCACTAGGCCCATCTCTAGTTCATTAAATGGAAGGAAACTAAATGAAATATTATAACGTCTGTAAGGATAAATTACAACGGAACACCTATATGGTGGCCCATGGCTGCCACTACTGTATAAAACTCTTGATAAAATATTTAAATAATAAATAAGTGGAAAAAATATCTTGAAAAAAAATAATTAAAAAAAATATCTTAAAAAAAATAAGTAAAATAAAATATCTTAAAAAAAATCTCAGTAAAAATTATCTTGAAAAAAAAGGTGAAAAAATACTCACAAAAAATTTCCCTAAAGAATAAATACTGTTAAAGAAAAAAACACGTGGCCCAGGGCTGCCATCACCCCATAATCAGATAAATTTGGCCCATGGCTGCCATTAAAAAAACTACAGTAAATAATAAAAAATATAATACCCCCAGAATCAGTAATAACTTTGGCCATTAAAACTGCTGTCATTAAAAAAACTAATACTAAAAAAAATAAAATACCCCCTCGTCACTCGTGGCCCAGGGCTGCCACTGCCCCCAGAATCAGTAAAAGTATTGGCCCATGGCTGCCATTAAAAAAACTAATAGTAAAAAAAATAAAATACCCCCTCGTGGCCCAGGGCTGCCATGCCACTGCCCCCAGAATCAGTAATACTGTAATACATGGACTCATCTCATCATGGATCTCATGGATCTCATCTATAAGGTCCATAACCGAGCCTATTGAGGTTAATTATGTAGAAAATCCTGTTACCATAGCAACCAGACTTAACAAAATGTTAAAATTTATAGAATGATAATAATTTGAAGAGAAAAGTTAATAGTATTGTGACTTGGGACCAACTCCTTCCTACCACAGTACTTCAGTACTTCCCCTGTAAGCAAGCTATATGCCAGTGAAACAATAATAGGCAATATGTTATCTTAACTAAATATGATATATATATAATTTTGATTTGATAATAAGTCATCCACATGTCCAAGCAAGCAAGCAAAAGGAAAGTGTTAACTGGGAATGTGTGTACACCCCTGTATGCGCCCATTTGGAAGTGCTCACTGTAAGAAGTGTTTACAGGGTGGATCTCCTCATGGGGTGAGTGCTCGTGGGGAAGTGTTCACAGGGTGGATGTGCTCATGGGGTGAGTGCTCACGGCGAAGTGTTTACGGGGTGGATGTGCTCACGGCGAAGTTTGAAGTGGTTACGCAGTCGTGATCGCACTGGCCTTGCCAACATTATCCGTTCCCTAGACTTGGCGTTTTTGCAGTAGTCTGCAGCAGTACAGTATTATGAGTACAGTAGTAGTACTGGCAGCCATGGTCCATGTATTACTGATTCTGGGGGCAGTGGCAGCCCTGGGCCACGAGGGGGTATTTTATTTTTTTTTACTATTAGTTTTTTAATGGCAGCCATGGGCCAACTGTTACTGTATCTGATTATGGGGTGATGGCAGCCCTGGGCCACGTGTGGTGTTTTTTTTTCTTTTAACAGTATTTATTTTTTATGGAATTTTTTTTGTGAATATTTTTTACCTTTTCAAGATAATTTTTACTGAAATTTTTTTTAAGATATTTTATTTTACTTATTTTTTTTCAAGATATTTTTTTAGGCCTACTTATTTTTTTTAAGATATTTTTTCCACTTATTTATTATTTAAATATTTTATCAAGAGTTTTATAGTGGCAGCCATGGGCCACCATACACTTATAAGTGACAAACAAATTTACCATAGTGTGCCTACAGAGGTAATAGTAGCGCCTTGAGCTGAGTAGGAGGAAGGAGGATAAAAATAACACCAGCGCAATTTAACAACCGGTTGTTGATACTTGATATACAGTAATGTATCTAACAATCGATACATATCGTCTCAATGGTAATTTATCGTCTACAGTAAAGGAAAGGAGCAGGTTACAGTTATAAAACCATGACCTACTATAGATACGACCCGCCAAGCTGCTGCAAAGCCCCTAAATTTAGTGGGCCAGTTATTTCTCTTAGATGGAATCCTTTAAATATTAGGTCTAGCACGTCGAAAGTACTTGTCCCTAACTAAAATTCAGATAGGGGGGATACTGGACGCAATAAAAATTCATCCCTCTCCAGGGGAAATTGGACGCAAATAACAGATGATTACTCTCAAAATTAAAACTGTAACCAGTTCTATTGTGTTTAGTTTATTGTTAAAGTGTAAAAAGTGGTGTTAGTGTTAAAATAACGTGCTACTGTAACCTGCTCCTTTCCCTAAATTGAGAATTTAACATTGAGGGGGGATATTAATTCGCCAAGGCGGGTTTTGCGTCCAGTTCCCCCCCCCCCCCTGTCTCCTAAAATTATATCCTCTTTCAGATGAGACGATTAAAAAGTTTATAGATACAGTAGTTTTCGCGATATGAGGCATTCCTGGCACCCATACCATATCAACACCTTTCGGAATTGATAAAATTACACAAAATACATCACCGTCCAAAGACTTTGGTTTAACCATTAAACCATACTATACTTTTTTGGTTTGTTGAATATTATTAGTAATCGAAAGCAAGATTAAATACAAATTTTTCATTTTTTTATCCATATCCATATATACTAAAAGAGCACCAATACAGTCATACAGATTGGATTACAGATTGGCTAGTGAGGTTTTAGAATGTGCTGATTTCATTGGGAAGGTTTATTCCTCTACATCAAACATATCGAAGAGTTGTGTCAATACGTGTCAATGTGCGGCACGAAAAAAACAAGTAGCACAAATTTCATAATGAAAAATCATTACCAAATCAACCTGATTTTATAACATTTGGGTTTTTTTTGGGATGCTGATCACGAATATAACACTCATATATATCGTATTATCCAACCAAATTTGATTTTTGCCGTTTGAAATTTTATGCTACTTGTATTTTTCGTCCCACTAGACAAACACCAAAAACGATAGTTGCTTTAGCAGGAATTATTTTTAACGATAGTTGTATCGGGATTAGCGGCCTTGAAAACCAGAATAGTTTCAGAATTACAAAACCAAAGCCAAAATTTAACAGTTTCATATTTTTGCTACTTGTACTTTTCGTTCTGGGGCACCAGAATGTCACCAAAATTGGGATTGCACATACCAGAAATATTCATAACTAATTTCATCGTGATCAGCTACCTTGAAAACCCGTTTACGTTTAGGAATATCAAACCAAACACAAAATGTTTAGTTTGACAATTTCAATTTGCTAGGAATGTACAGGATGTACTAGGATGTACTAGGATATACAGGTACCGGTACCGCACTTGATGTAGGCAACTGACTGACAGACTGGCTGATATCCAAAATAATTAGGCCTAACTACCGCGATGCCGGTAAGACGCTAAACTCATTGGCCAGCGCCGAACCTCTGACCCTCCGCACAAACAGTTGACAAAATGACTCGATGGCAAGACGTAGCTGACGATATTCTGGATTCTCTCGAAATCCTTAAAAACGAATTGAAATCCCCAGTGGTATCAACGACGACGTCGCGGCAATAAAAGATGCTCTTAAGATTATCCCTGGCATGATAAAAAACATTGATCATTTAGTCAAAGAAAACAAGCAGCCAAAAGCAGAAAACGAAGAGTTGGCCCACTACTCTCGCCGTCACGATATCTTAATTCATGCCATACCAGAAAACACCAACCCAGATGAAGAACGTTCCGTTGTCTTTGATATCACAAATAAACTCGGAATTCATCCTTCTATGATTGATTGATTGATGGATGCGCTTGTTGGCGCCATTATCCGGACCAGCCGGCATTTAATTAGACTTCACTTCAGTAAAAACCAAAAATTACAGTACAGTTACACATCAAAATTGCACTACAGTAATAGCACTTCAATCACATCATACACGTTATTAATAATGCATAACAAAAACAGCATAATAAAATCATGGATCGTGATAAAATATTGTACAGTATTGTTATAGGATAACATTAGACACATACCAACATTATTAACAATCATAATTAAATATATCAGTACAAGCAGAAATCAATCGATATTTGTTGCAATGAGCCATTAAAGCTTCCACCTAAAATTGAAAGTAGTTGTGGACCAGGCTTACTTTGTTAGCGAAGGTTAAACCATTTGTAGCATAACAGGCTCTCAGAAAGTTGTAGCTACCAAAGTCTGTGGCAGTTGCTGCACCTTCATCCATCCGTGATCTCAGTTCCTCATTGGAGTAGGTATAGTTTAGCATATTAAACATGGATGGAAGGCCTGATGTCCGTCTAGCAATCTCGTATGTGTGACTCAGCCCCATCTTCACGTTATTTGATGCAAGTGAATTCGTCATCAACAAGTACCGCAGATTCTGCTGGAGTGATTCCTTTGGACATCGAGATATCCGTCTAATCAATCCAATTGAGCGTTCTGACACAAGATTACTAAGTGAAGATGCTCCATACAGCAAGCATAGAGCTGAGTTTGACACACGATTATTACAGTACATGAGACCACGCATGATTTTACGAAACTGTCCATTCAGCAATTCCACTTCAGTACCTGAAAGCATTCCAAAATTAAATTCTAGGCCATAAAGGATGCCAGGCACAGCGACAGCATTCCATGGCCTGGCAATGCATTCCGCAGGAAATTGCCATACTGTCCAACCCCTGGTGTGGAAGATCGCCCCCATTGACGATATCCTGCGTCGACATTCATTTAGAAGCTGATATGGAGATTGGTAGAAAGTAAATCCAAGGAAAGATATTGACTTAGTGAACAGTACATTTGTACCAAGGATTGATAGCGTTCTGTCAGAGAGACTCGGCACTTTAGATAACCCATTTACCATCGTCCAGTGAGTTTTACTTATGGAGATAGAAAGTCCAATTTTCTTTAGCTCGGTATCCAGAAGTACCATCATATTATCGATGTCCCCACCGCATTCACCAAATAAAATGATATCGTCGGCATAGTTGAGGATGGAGACACTGCGATTCATAATAATTCTACACCCCAGTCCAGAATTCTTAACAGCCTCAATTACATCAGAAATATAAAAATTAAACAGGATCGGTGAAAGGATAGATCCTTGCTTAACTCCATTTCTTGGAGTGAAGCTATTGATGTCAACCTCCTCACCAAATTTGAAAAAGTAACGGCCACTGAGGTAATACTGCAGGAGTCTACACACTGATGGATTTATAATACTGGATAACTTCTCAAACAGAACTCTGAAGTCAACTGTGTCGAATGCTGAGTCAATATCTGTCTGGCACAAGTACACTGGAGCTCGGCTACTGTTAAAGTGGTTTATAATCTCATATGCTAGACTGATAGAAGTGTCACACCCAATGCCTTTCTGGTACGCCATCGACAGCTCATGTGGTTTTATGACACTCCGAAGAAATTCTGAGAGGCAAATCGCTTCCAAGATCTTTGCAATAATATTGACCGTAGACACCGGATGATATGAGGATGGATGAAATCTATCTTTTCTGTGACCCTTATAGATACATGTAATTATCGTCTCCCCAAGAAGTTGGGGACAATAACCTAGGCGCAACGATGTTCTAAAGATATTGTGGAGAACCCCTACAACAAGAGTGGGATTAACCCTATTAGTACCGGGCTATAAAATGTTGTACAAATACCGGGGGGGGGGGGGGTCATATTGACCCCCCCCCCCCTCTAAAATCTACAAATATTTACGAAAACGTCTGATTTTTTGTTTGTACGTAGGTATCACTTGTCTGGATCCGACCGAAAAAAAATTTTTCGAAAAAATGTACTGGGGTGGTTATATTGCAGCACCAAAATTACAAGTAGTGCACAATTTTCACAAAATTTGAAAGTTACATTTTCGGCTAATTATTTTTCAATACAGGCTTTCTGGGGCGCAAAATACATTGGAAAATATTTAAAAATGATATGATTACTATAAATGGCTGTTTAGTCCTCTCTGCGTAGGAAAAAAATGAAAAAAACAAGTAACCAGCACTTTTCAGTTAGAACACAAAATTTTTAATTCACTTATACGATGCTATAAATTCACATTTTCAGGTTTTCGAGGGCGCTGATTCTAATGGAATACATTTCTAATATGCCAGATCATTGCTACTTGTATTTTTCGGCGTAATTTGGCAAATTTTGGTGCTGGCACCAAATTTCGTACCCATCACCAAAAAGTACAAGTTTGCGATGTCCAGTGCTGTTTTTATTGATTCCATCGGATTCAGGACCCTCATAAACCCGTATAACGCAAGAAACAAGGTGATACTATCTACTGATCAATTTGCATATTTTCCAAAATTTGGTGCTGGCACAACAATTTTCAGTCACCGGCGAAAAATACAAGTTTGAGAACTCTTATGAAATTTTTACTGATTCCATTGAATTCAGAACCATCACAAACCCGTATAACGCAAGAAACAAGGTGACACAATCAAATGATATATTTGATGGTTTTCAAAATTTGGTGCCAGCACCACATTTTGCACCCACATCCGAAAAATACAAGTTTGAGATGTCTAGTTCGATAATTATATATTCCATTGAATTCAGAACAGCCATAAACCTCTAAAACGCAAGAAATAAATTGTCACAAGCAATTTTATCTATTGAATGGATTTTCAAAATTTCGTGCTAGCACCAAAATTTGCACACTGCACCGAAAAATACAAGTTTGATACGCTTGGTGCAACTCGTATATATTTTATCGAATCCAGAACCCCAAAAACCCCCAATTGCGTAAAAAACAAGTTTCAAACAATCAATTTACAAAATTGACATATTTCAAAATTTGGTGCTGGAACCAAAATTTGGCACCCACCGAAAAAAACAAGTTTGAAATTTCTAAATCAATTTATATAATTTCCATCCAATTTCTAATACCAATAAACCGGTGTAAATCAAAAATAGAGATGTTAAAATTCATATTTAATGAAATGTAATTTTCAAAAAACGTCTCAAAAAAAGTGCCAAAAGTAGGGTTAAAAAATGGTGCTATAACTCGAAAAGTACCCAATATTTTTGAAAACGGTTTTCACTACTAGGAAGACAATAGATTTTTAGGAAAAGTCATAAAATTTCAGATTCCCAACTGCGTTTGTTTCAGAATTATAATAAAAAAACCACGGGGGGAGGGGTCATATTAACCCCCCCCCTCCTGGGTTTAATAGGGTTAAGAGCTAGTAGGTGCTCCACTACTAAAGTGTATTTTTGTTCAATGAGAGAATCGCAGTCCTTATGGTTTCTGATGAAATTTCGGGTACAGTTGAGTTGTTACAGATGAGATCAAGTTTGCTTTTGATATCGGTATAAACCTGTTTATCTTTTTTTCTGTAGCTGATTCTGAATATGAGCCCACACGGAGTCCCTTGAGTTTGCAGGAACATTATTACCACCATCATCTTTCAGACGACCTTTTGTGTCCATAGTTCTCCAGAAGGATCTATCGTTGTTTAGGTTTTTGACGAGGTGTCACTCTGCTAAGTTCCAAAACAATTTATTCTTCAGTCTCCGAGTAGCTTTCCGTGATGCCTTAATGTCCTTCAATAGAGGATCCTGTGGATCAGACCCAATCCAGAGCCAAAGGTGGTGCAGTTTGGATGTTGTTTTAGAGTACTCCTTCAACCTTTCATTGCGAATACGTAGATTTCGTGTTCTTTTCTGCATCTTCTTGTGAGGTATATTCTCAATGGCTGAACGGAAAATCGCTACAGAGACTTCCAGAGTGAAGGAGTCCAGGTCATTTTTTGACCATGATCGATGTGTTCCACAGGCTAGGCAAGAAAATCAAGGAAAGGGCTGCTGGAGACGGTAAAGTTAAATGTCGCCCTATTATAATACGCTTTCTAGACCATGCTTCTCGACTAAAAGCTATCTGGAATAAAAAATCGTTGCCAAATCCGTTATACATAAACGCGCTACGGCTACTCTAAAAGTCGCGTTACGGCAATTAATTGTTGCGTTATGGCTAATCTATTGTCTTGTTTACATAGGGAATCATTATCAATATTGTTCCAAGTCAAAAGAAGCCCATAATCTTACTACATATATATCTTATCTACTTGTGGCGGCCAACTTCAAAGTCAAAGTCCTACCAGTAGCAGTAAGTCCTAAATCATAATCGAATAAATTTAGTTGAATTTCCGTTAGTTGATAACCATCCGTTCGGTAACACGAAACCGTAGTATTTGTAAGAAGGTGCATGCGAGGATATGACACCAAGAGATGAGTGAAATACCATTAGCAAGGTTACAGGCCTTTAGACCCCCGTTCACTGAGACAGGGATAGACTGTTTTGGACCCATAATCACGAAACGCGGAAGGGTACAGGTATAATGCTGGGGATTGATCTTCACTTGCATGGCCAGCAGAGCTATCCATATAGAGCATGTGACAGATTTAACCACCAACGCCTTTATCCTAGCCTTACGGCGATTTATCGCTAGACGTGGATTGGTCAAATCCATTTATTGCGACCAAGGGACTAACTTTGTAGGTGCACGGAATGAAATCACTAGAGCCTTTAAGAGGTTGGACCAAAACCAGATTTCCGATGAACTACCTCCTCACAATATTGTCTGGAGCTTTAACACTTCTGACAGCAGCGCCGCACCTGCTTATGCAGGCGCCGACGACATTGTTGCCCACTTCTGTACCTGTCGATAGTGACGGATACGGTAACAAAGCTTGGAAAATCACTCAATTGTTAGCTAACTAATTCTGGGAAATATGGCAGAAGTACTATTTGCCCTCTATTTTGACCATAACCTCTTGGTATCTTAATACCCGATGTTGGAGACGCAGTGACCACGTTTTATTGGCTGAAACCAATTTGAAAAGACGGTTTTGGCTGACTGGAGTCATTTTGACCACGCACCCGACGTCACTACTAGGATCGGCATGCTGCATTGCAGCTGCAATTTTAAGAATGCTATGCCGGCTTATCGACAAAATTGCACCGCCACTACTCCCTATCACCCATGACATTTGCTAGATCATCCGCATCTTCAAGGCCAGTGTCCTTTAAGATGCGTCTCAAGAAAGTCATGGGCTGTCCACCATGCTTATTCACTCCATGAGCCTGCCAAAGTACAAGATTATGCACTGGCTGGTCCTCACGGCGAAAGCAATGTCCTGCAAAGCGGAGGCGATTTTGTTCTAGTGTCAAGCTTGGGGGAACCAATGAGACACCTCCAATGTTATATAGTGTCTGGTTGGAAATGTGTGCATTGAACTTGACACAATGAACCCGGCGTAGCATTCTTGTGAATGTGCCGTCCAGAGATTTGGTGTCCTCGGCAGTTAGAGCCCAGCATGGACTCCCATAGAGGAGTACTGGAACTACTGCTGCTCTAAATAACTGGACCTTAAGTTTCCGATTAATTCTCGGTGACTTCCAAATCCTGGAAAGCGTATTCAAGGCTGCCCATGCCTTTCCCTTACGTATTCGAAGGTCCTCACCTAACTTCCGGGTCCATGATCCCAGGTAACAGAAGTCATCCACATGCTCAAGCATACCATCTTTTGAGCTTATGCTCATCCGATCAGAGACTTGCTCAGGACTTTCAAAGTTAACTGTCAAAATTTTGGTCTTTCTGGAGTTAATAAAAAGACCAATACTAGAAGCAGCATGTTCTAATGAGCTGAGGAGCCGTTGGGGTCCCTCTAGTGATTCTGAGAGTACTCCTAAGTCATCAGCAAAGTCTAGATCAGTTAGGTACTTGGCAGGATTTCCTCGACTTCTGGAGCCAGTAGGTGGAGTTATCATCACCCCATCATCATTATGATGATCTAAGGACATGCGTAGAACATAGTCAACAACAATTATGAACAAGAATGGTGCAAGTGTGTCTCCCTGGAGGACGCCCCATAACATTTCAAATGGTACTGTGTCACCGTCAACAGTAGACACAAATGTTGTCGAACCATCGTATACTGATCTGATTGCTGCAATAATTTCATCAGGAATCCCATATAATGAAAGTATGCTGAACATACGTGAGCGAGAGACTGAATCAAAGGCCTTGAAGAAGTCAACAAAGATAACAGCCAGATGCCTGTCTTTCTTTTTTGATAACTCTTCAATTATCCTTCCAAGTGCCAAAATGGGCTCCATGGTCCCACGACCTTTATGGAACCCATTCTGATTTCCACGGAGCAGTCTCTCAATGGGATCCCTGATGCGATTTAATAGAATTCTAATGTATAGCTTTGCAGCAATCGAGATCAATGAGATTCCCCGAAAAGAACCATAGAGTGTTAGGTTGCCCTTCTTGGGAACTGGCACCAACTTATTGTTTTCATTTCTTGTGGGACTCTTGTTGTACGGTACATGTCTACTATGATGGGATAGATGAGCTTTAAACACTCAGGTATTTTAAAGACCTCAGAGGGAACACCATCTACTCCACTGGCACGATTCGTCTTAATGCTCTTTGCAGCAGCCTTCACTTCTGCAAAGGAGATATCACCAATGGGAATATCTGGGAGTACAGACTCAGACACTTTTACTTCTATAAAGTTATCAGGCAATACCCTGTCATTATTGAGGAGCTTTTCAAAGTGGGCCTTGTAGAGGTCATTTCGGCACTTCTGAATTTTGTTATCAGTCCAGGGTGCCCGTTTCCTGTTTCGAGGGTATACAGGAACTGTTTCTGCAGCTGCTAACTTAACTGCCTCTGTGAAGGCAGTATAGCCCTCACAGTGATCTGCCGCCTCAGAGGCAAGAGCCTCATACCTGTTGCTCAGCTGTAGTGTGAAGCTGGATCTCACACTTGGCTGTTGCAACAGAGAGGACCAGTCATGCCGCGGCAAGGCAGGTTTCGTTGTTCTGCTAACACGCAGACTAAGTCTTACCTTGGCCACAATAAGGCGGTGATCACTGGAGAAGGGTCTTAGTGTAAATGCATTACAGTCTTGTATAGAGCTCCTGTATTTCCTACGAAAGAGGATATGATCTATCTGGGACTTGAGGATTAAGCGCCCGACGTATGTGCGAGACTCCCGTTGTTCCCTTTCCTAGTGTTTTAGAACCACCGACAGCTCGACGCCGAAGTCTGAGCCCAGTTCGATCTCGACCACCACTCAGTCGACTTAGAGGGTGGGGACGAGCCCGTTCAATGAAGGATTAGAGGAGCAAGGTAGAGGAAGGAAGGCTTGTGAGCCTACCTTTAGCGATCAGCGCTCAGGAGAAGATATCAAAGACCAGTAGGAAGAACTTTTAAGATCGTCAGGAGGACACTTTAAGACTTATTTGGAAATTATTAGCACATTATGTTTGTTTATATTGAACTGATTTAATTCGGTGAATTTATTACGTATATTTACAATTATATTATCACATTACGAAAACGTTTGAAATTATTTGCTCTAATTTGTTTAATTTGTTTTATTTTGAATAACCGAAAGCCCTTTTTTTTTTATATTTTATGCACTAAAGTTAGATAGTAAATTTGTATTTCGTATGCACGTATGTATGAAGGATTGTATTTACTCAGTACTTGCAATATTGAGTATGCAATAGGTAAGACAGTGATTATTTTAATATTTTAGGCCCCACCATTAGACTTAAGAGATATTTTAGTCAATTATTTGTGTATCTCGATTGGTGAAAACAGTCTTACTTACTGTTTTCATGGAGCGGTGATGGATTATTTCACTGTTAAGTAGCAACTTGTAGTATAACATAAAAACTTTCTAAAATTCGACGTATTTTGATTTAATTACAGTAATGTAATATGCCTATTCCTATTAGTACATGTTAATTCATTGGTGACTCTATTGGCGCAGTGGTCAGATGGTTAAGGCGTTGGTTGCATTGTAGGTAGGTTACGGGTTCGAATCCCAGTCGTGAATTTGTATTTTGGGCTATTAATTTTCTATTTATTAAAATAAATAGGCCAATGATGTTTGTACAACATGTGGAATTGGGTTGGGCCAATCATAGGGCATCGAACATCTTATTGCTCCAATGTGAGGCCATGGAATGCCCTAGAATGTTCTAGTAGATTCTATGTCCCAGATTTGCTATATAAGGGCTGGTTTGTCTTCGGTTATCACCACTGTACAACTTAACATTACCCACACCCTAATGTTAACTTAGTTACACTATGCCTTTTGTTAACTTTGTCCTATATCCCATAGTATCATTTAGTTATTATTTGTAAAGTAAAAGTGATAAGTTTGTAAATTACGTAAATATACTGCAAACTCTTGAATATGTATATTTTCGACAGTCCACCTTTGGGACAGCCAAACATTTGTGAAATGGCTGCCTAAACAGTTAGGCCGTCAGCAACGCAGGGAAGAGATGTCCACAACACCCTAAGCGCCCACTTTAGATTCGCCCGCGCGCCCGTTTGAAATGCTCCACTCTTGCCATACAGCGCCCACTTCAGAGGAAGGTAAGACTTTGTTTGACGCCCTTGCCCGCCGTAAGACCTACAGATCAGGGTAAGCGTGACGCCGTCCTGGGACGCCGTAAAATTTAGGATCGAATATCTCAGATTTTGACAGAACCAGTACCAAATCCCCGGATTAACCTGTATTCCCTACAGGTGTGAACTATTGCTGTTCGTCAGTACGCGCAAGTACACTTTAGGTGCTGACAGCACATGTTCTATAATTTAGTGATTTGTAGTACTGACAGTTCGGTACCGGTTCACTTTGTAGTTTATACATTAGCACCCCCCCCCCCCCCCCCCTGTCTGAGCCCGAGATATTTGATCAGGCAAGGAGCATTTCTGCTACCGGCACATGCTTGGCCTAGGGAGGTTTATTAATATCCTACCGCTCCTTGCCACGTACTGATAGGTATTTGCTGCGAACCACCGCAGCAACAAAGTTCTAGAATCAAATTAGTATACCAGATCAGCTAACGTACGGTAGCAATTAACAACATAAATAAAAACTAAAACATATATACCCCCCCCCCCCCCCCCCCCCCCCCTCGAGACCTACTAGTTACTAGCTTACTTTAGGTTACTCTTCGATAGGATCTATTCTGCAGTTCTACCATTTCGTATTCGTAGTTTGTAAATTTGAGAGATATTTGATATTTAGTTTTACGGCAAGGGAGCATTTACTTATTTGACTGTTTTTTTGTAGACATTATCATTACTTAAGGTACTACCCCCTTTGACTGTTTTTACTGGTGACAGTATTGTAACGCTAGTCTGTTGATCCACTAGCTCGTATATAAACCATATAAATCACACCGCGGCAAGTTTACGGTATTTAGGTCCGTTAGCGATAGTTAGGATTCGCTGCGCGGGGATTGTTTTCCCGTGAGTTTGGTCTGTCACCGTAGACTGTACATCTGCCTCACCGGTTAGAGGCCGGGTATCCTGCTTTGTCTAGTTCGCCCGGGCATTTGACTCGCCCACGTATTAGAAGAGACATCAGGCTCCGTTCCTCACCAGTAGTAGTTTGCGTATTTAGTATCTGTTTATTTAGACACCCTGGACTGGGATTTATTGTCAGATACTATACGAGTGTCAGATACACTACTAGATCTTACAGTAAGATTCATCGTTACTAGGATCCGGTAGGCGGTATACTACTGGACTTTTCACTATCGTATTAAAATGGAAGGTTTTAATTTCAGACATTTCGCCCCCTAGTGCCAGACTGCATAATTCTGCACTTGTTAGCGTCCTCCCCAAACACGAAGACTATGGTGTAGTAGTCCTCTGCCAAGTGCCAAGTATCTGCAAAAAAGCATTCATAAACAACAAAATTGTAGGTTTCCTCTTTCAGACATTTCATCCCCTGATAGCGGCAGACTGGGGAACTGTAGTTTGGTTATCGTCTCCCCAAATACACACGGTCCTATGGTGTAGTATACTCTGCTTGGTATCAGCAAAAAAAACATTATAAACATATTGTAAGTATCAACTAAAAATCATTATTAATAACAAAATAGGATAAGATTTTCACTTTCAGACATTTCGCCTCCTAGTGGCAGACTGAAGAACCTCAAACTGGTCGGCGTCCTCACAACACGCAGCCTATGGTCAGGTAGAATTTCTTCTGCAAAGTGTCAGTTAGAACAGAGTGGGTACGATGATGCAACTGCTGTTATAATTTCCTGCTTGCTGACCAGTAATTTGGCCGATAACAAAACAACTGCAGAATAATGCAATTTTACCTCAAAGACGCATTCATGCAAGTATCAAGTAAATGTGTAAAAAATCAGCCTCGAGATAGCCTTTACAGTTCATGTTCACGGGCTCAGGATGGTTTATTTATTTATTTATTTATTATTAACACCTCATATATTATAAAAGTATTAATAGAGGGAGAAAATCACCAAGGTTAAAAATTAACACTAATAGGTGAAAGACAACTCTAAGAGTTAACTCTTAATATTAATCCCTTATTAACTGATGACGTCTCCTCCAGATACCGCGAGCACCGACGCGAACGTAACAACAACTTCATCACAGAATCTTTTCTGGACGGCCCCGGATTCCAGAATCCCCATTGGAAGATGGCTGGTCAGCGTAACAGGCACGTTATTACTCGTGCGACCGCCCATGGGTTCCACCACCTAATCTGCGTCAACCAAACGCCTTTCCAATCGCTATCCATCGAATGTATATGTCAGTATTGTAACCTCCCATGTACACGACGATATCATGCATTGAACTCACAGCGACTACCCTCCACTTTCCCGTCTCGCATCTCAGTAACTAATATTCAATTACCTCAAATTCTTTTTTCAATCTTAATTCAATTAATTAATATTCAACCAGTATTCAATTTCTTATCTATTTATTTATGTACATAAATTTTACTGGTTTCCATTTACCCCGCATGGGGGTGTATCGAATTAATATGTAATATTAATCCATGTACAATACCGACAACTAACAATATTGCATGAATAGTCTCAGTCTAAAAAAATATACAGTAAAACATTAGTGTGACATAAAAACATACATTAAGAAATGAATTTGACATAATAAAATTAGCATACAGTAAGAAAATTTGATTTCCAACGTCTATGCAGTCCAGTAAAATATATCTAGTAAGACAACATACATTAAAATCGACTTGGCAGTCCAGTAAAACTTGTCCAGTCTAAAAATAAAATACATACAGTATAAAAATACAGGGTAATTCAATAGCATTGTCTAAAAATATTGAAATAAAATTATAACAATCGATTAAATTTACAATAGGTTAGTAGATTTGCCTCCTTCAATCTAGACGTAAAATATCTTTGTTGGATGAGTTCACTATGTCATCCGATAAATTATTCCAAATTGAAACAACTCGGTTACTAAAACGAAATTTACTGATTTGGAGTCTAGCGCGATATTGAAACAGTTTAAAATTATGACCTCTTGTGTTAAGTGTACTCGCACCAGTGAATAGTTACGCCTAAATCTCTACATTCTGTATCGGGCTTAAGTAACATACCGTTAAGAAAATATTGTTTCGGGAGAAATCTACTGTATTTGTTTACCACCAAAATGAACTACAGGGCACTTGTGAGCCGCTATAGTAAGTTTCCATTCCATTACACATTGTCTAGGATCACTAAGGAACGCACCAATCCAAAGTAATAAGTTACCAGTAATTCCGTAACTAGCTAATTTGTGGATCAATTTATTGTGCACAACCGAATCGAATGCTTTGGCTAAGTCAATGTACACCACATCAACTTTATGGCGAAAGTCTAATACCTTAAACCATTCGTTTGAACAAGTTAAAAGCTGGGTGCATGTGAATCGACGTGTCATGAATCCGTGTTGCGCCTTCGTTATAATTTTATTCGTTCGAAGTAATCAGCTAGTTCGGATTTAACACAGAGTTCCATTAGCTTGCTCGCTACACAGGTAAGTGAAACTGGGCGGTAATTGTATGGGTCAGTGGGGTTGCCCTTCTTAAATATCGGCACAATATTTGCAGTTAACCACACAGAAGGTAAAGCATGAGTTACAAACGAGACATTAATTGTAACAGACAACGGACTACATAAACAATGAGCTAACTTAGAATACATGAAGCTAGGTAAACCATCTGGAGTATTACTCACTTTCACATCAATTTTACGAAGTATATAGTATACACGTTTAAGGGAGACAAATTAATTGTTGATTTACTAATATTATTAGGCACTCTATGATGAAAAATAGGTAAAGTGTCATTATCTAATGTAAAGTTTTCAGAAAAAACTGAGAAAAATTTTTGGACTTTGTACAATCATCGACAACAGTGTGAAATACCAGATCGGTTGTGTCTCTTACTGTTTACAAATTGAAATATTGCATCCGGCTTTCCAGAACTAAGCACATTGTTTTCACGAATGCATTCAGCTCTAAACGCTGCTCTCGCAGTGGCTTTAGCACAACGTTTGCATTCAGACATTCCATTTATGGTATGTCTGCGGCGCCATAATGCTTTTTTATTTTTCTGAAGTTTTCTCACATAGGCCGGTCGGTAACAGCTTAGTTCTGGAATTGACCTTGAACATTTTAAATGGCACAAATTTATAAATTTTGAAAAATCTGCATAGTTAGCGTGTCTAAAACCACAGTAACCTAATTTAAGTTCAATTGACTCTGTCTGATTAGGTGACAAAATACTAAAACACACACTAGAGTGGTCGCTAGTGGAAAAGGGCGTTGTGACAAATACATCTGAGATAAACAAATCATCTGAAGAAAAAACTAAATCTAATGTGTTGTCAAAGCGTGTGGGTTCATGTTGCAATTGAGTTAACCCATTTTCTAGAGAAAAATTAGCAAATAAATTATATAACTCGGTATCAGGATGATCATAATTTTTCCAATTCAACGATGGCAAGTTAAAATCGCCAAAAATAGCTACGGGATGTTCAGTATCACATAGCTCAGTCAGGCAGCGACATAAACTCTCGTCTTTAGCAGACGACCATGATTCCGATAAAGTCTGGGGTCGGTATACACACACCAACCTAGACGGTGTTTGTCCCACAAGATCCAAGACTACAGTACAACTTCAAGATGGGCGTAGTCATCTTTATCAAAAACATACTTTATCTTAACGACTTCTATTCCCTTCCTTACCAAGATGGCAACCCCTCCTCCTGTAGTACCCGAGCGATCCTGTCGATAGACATTGTAGTTCTCGCCGCCATTTATCATTCGATCTGTGAAGGACTCCGTCATCCACGTCTCTGTAATTCCAACTACGTCATATATACCCTCCTTTAGAAATAAATGCAGTTCCGGCAATTTATTTCCCAAGGACTTCGCATTAAAGACGGTACAGTCCACGAATGGGCGGACGCGACTTTCTCCCTGTTTCAGTTTCCCTGGTTCGGTACGGTGGTATCTCGAGGTTTGGGAGGGACAGTACTAGGTGAATCCGATCCCGTTCCAATTCCCGATGCTCCGTCAAACTGAGAAGCTGGGGTCGATGTGTCAGTGTGGTTAGGAATGGCGGCGGCGGGGGGCAGCGAATTTAATCGAGCTGCGTTTTTAGGGTGGGATTGTCTACGGAGGAACGCCTGTTTGGACTGTAACTTAGTTAGATCATTGTCAATAAATATATGACTGGTGTTGGTTGACTTATTCAGTTTTACTTTTTCTTTAAGAACACGAGATTTGCAGTCTATATTGGTAGCCTGAACAATCATCATTGACGATTTATTCTCGTATTGATGGCGCCAATATAGAACCTTTTCTACACAACCCTCGATGATCCCCAATTCCGCGCTGATGAATTGGTTGACCACCCTGACGTCCGTCTCCTTATCTTCCGGGAGGGTCAGCCCCCGAATGACAAAATTCTTCTCCCTTTTCTGTTGTTCCCGGAGTTCTATCCCAACGTCGTCAACCGTAATTAGGTTATCCCGAGGGACAGTTTTTTTCCCGGTTCTTCCCCTGGTAGCTGGAGGAACCTCCGACCACGGGATTGCCGAATCATCGATTCTAGCCGACAGCTCACTTCTGATGGTCGTTCCGAGGGAACATATATCATCTTTTAAGGTTGTCTGCATACGCGATAATAATTCCCCCATCGAAGTCGAGGATTCCGATTCAACCGAGAGCTTACTGTTTGATTCGCATTCCGAGCACACAATTTTACAGTATTTACATTTCGCCAAAACTTTTAATTCAGCGACAGATATATTAAGGCACTCTGCTTGGATCCAGGATCCACAGCTCTCGCACCCAAACAGTTATTACCAACTACTGGTTTGCAGCAATGTGGACAGGTGTTGGTTTTGGAGCAACCCATATTATGATCTTCAAAAGCCTTTTTATCGACAAACAAGGCCGAACATGAGTCACAGTTGAAAAGTTTCGACATATCAATCGATCTTGATTTGCGACGATCCGCCATAACCATTATATATCAAATACCAATATAATTTACAATTCAGTGTTAGGAGTAGGTGGTCTGCATCATATAGATGCACGCACATGATAGAGTCAAGATCCAACTTGTAGGATGACGAACTGACGACCTGCTAGGCCTACCTCGCTCAGCGAGGCGGATCCACTCCGCTCTCCTGCTGGTAGAGTATAAAATAAAGACCAAAGACCCAAGACCAAAGACCCAAGACCTGTACAAAACAAAGACCCCCCCATGTACAAAACAAAGACCCCCCATGTACAAAACAATGACCCCCCCATGTACAAAACAAAGACCCCCATGTACAAAACAAAGACCCCCCATGTACAAAACAAAGACCCCCCCCCCATGTACAAAACAAAGACCCCCCCATGTACAAAACAAAGACCACCCCATGTACAAAACAAAGACCCCCCCCCCCATGTACAAAACAAAGACCCCCCCATGTACAAAACAAAGACCCCCCCATGTACAAAACAAAGACCCCCATGTACAAAACAAAGACCCCCCCCATGTACAAAACAAAGACCTAGTTGTTCCGTTCATCTGTTTGCCGCTGGATGGCGATAAATTCAGAAGCAGCGCCGGGTTTCTCATTCTGAGGGACCATTGACACTGGACAAAATGTGTCGTGCAGTCATGAATCTTGAGTACAGTCTGAGTATCGCCAATCATAACAAAATAGAAAGATTTTCCATTATAATATTAACAGATTAAGCTGTAGTAAAGCAGTAAAGGCCTACTCAAATTTCATTGGATATACTCAAGTGCCGTGACTACACACGACTCATTCTTATCCAGTGGGAATGGTCCTTTAAGAGACAATCATTTAGAAAAACATATACAGTCCCGCTCACCAACAGAGTGCCATCGGATCAGATCGGATC
>JAUCBJ010004801.1:0-30170 GCA_032718475.1 Nemertoderma westbladi
GGTTTATTTTTTATTGCTAGCCAGGGTGCCGTCAAAAAGAATTATAAATCGTTCCCCAGGAACATATGCTTTTTTCGTTGCATGAAATACAAGAGATGATAGGATGAGTAAAAATATGTTAATAATTGGTGCTAGGAACGCTTGAATATAAACTGATAATCAAACGCCACTTATGATGAATTTTTTGGTCTTAAGTAGCATTATCGCCATTGTGGCGTTAAGATGACATGTCTACCAAACGCCATTATATCCCGCAGAACGCCCTCATCATATATAAACAGGTCGCAAAAGCGCCAATAAACATATTTCGACATGGCGTATTTGTTAAGCGCAACATCTATATATATATGTAAATGAATTCATTCAAAGCTTTAATTGAAAAATTTGACGGGGATTTAAAGTTCTTATCTAACGCCTCCCCCAACCGTAGAAAAACTTTCTTATGCGTCGGTGGAACCGATGAACTTATAAGTTTTCTAATTAATATTACTCTGAATGTACTAAATGGTAACGTAAAAATTCCAGAGCAAACAATCGCGAGGCTTAAACGTCATAAAAAAACTATAGGAGAGATTGCTAAAAAACCAACAGCCAAATATCCTATTAGAATTTACCGCAAACGATTGGTTCAGCGCGGTGGGTTTATAAATCTACTAATCTCTAGTTTAATGAGTGGCCTTAATGCATATCAGAAAATATCGCCCATAATAACAGCCATAAGAGGTAGAAAATTAGCCCAATCTCTTCAGAGGTATAGGCCTAGTACCTCTGGTACACGCGTCAACCGCCAAGTTTCTAGATTCCCCATCTAAGAGGGTGGAGACCTACCAACAAATGACGTCATACAATGGTCTCCCGCTAGAGGGCCATATGTCTAAACATTAAATGCCCTCCCATTTCTTTGCTTTTAATCCGTTTAAGCTGAAACTTGGCAGATATGTATTAGACCATTAGCTGTGACTTTCAAAGGAGGCGAATCCATCTGCAGTTCTCCAGTCTGCCGCTAGAGGGCCAAAGGTCTGAAAGTGAAATCGTTGTCGTCGTTACGATTTTGACATGCTAATAACTTTGTCGGATTTAAAGCTGCCAAGTTGAAAATTTGTAGGTATCAATATGAGCAAAAGTTGAGATTTTTGAGAGACTTTCAGACACCATCAGTGCAATGGTCTCCCGCTAGAGGGCCACATGTCTAAACATTAAATGCCCTCCCATTTCTTTGCTTTTAATCCGTTTAAGCTGAAACTTGGCAGATATGTATTAGACCATTAGCTGTGACTTTCAAAGGAGGCGAATCCATCTGCAGTTCTCCAGTCTGCCGCTAGAGGGCCAAAGGTCTGAAAGTGAAATCGTTGTCGTTGTTACGATTTTGACATGCTAATAACTTTGTCGGATTTAAAGCTGCCGAGTTGAAAATTTGTAGGTATCAATATGAGCAAAAGTTGAGATTTTTGAGAGACTTTCAGACACCATCAGTGCAATGGTCTCCCGCTAGAGGGCCACATGTCTAAACATTAAATGCCCTCCCATTTCTTTGCTTTTAATCCGTTTAAGCTGAAACTTGGCAGATATGTATTAGACCATTAGCTGTGACTTTCAAAGGAGGCGAATCCATCTGCAGTTCTCCAGTCTGCCGCTAGAGGGCCAAAGGTCTGAAAGTGAAATCGTTGTCGTCGTTACGATTTTGACATGCTAATAACTTTGTCGGATTTAAAGCTGCCAAGTTGAAAATTTGTAGGTATCAATATGAGCAAAAGTTGAGATTTTTGAGAGACTTTCAGACACCATCAGTGCAATGGTCTCCCGCTAGAGGGCCACATGTCTAAACATTAAATGCCCTCCCATTTCTTTGCTTTTAACATATCCCTACGCCATAAATTTATTTACCTAGATTTACTATGTATTACCAGTATGTCACTGCGTCATTCTAAAAATAATCGCATGACGTCATTCGGATATAACTATTGCCCAATTACATGTAACTAAAACTTAAAAGGTAATGAAATTGATGAGATTCGAACCAACAGCTCATTCATAATAACACAGCGTCAACGTGTTATCCTCTACACTACTTTGCTACGAGATGAAAGTGTTTATAATTAATATGTCATACAATGTTGTTCTAGAAAGTTTAAATAAAGATAATTACAAATATTTCCCCACAAATAAATAAAATTCGATTCGCCGTTATTCACATTATTACGAAATCACTCTTGTTGTAACGCTATAATGTAGTAATTTATGGTCAATGACGTATGCTCTCTACTACTACTACTAGGATCGGCATGCTGCATTGCAGCTGCATTTTTAAGAATGCTGTGCCGGCTTGTCAACAAAATTGCACCGCCACAACTCCCACAACTCCCTATCACCCATAAAAATTAGCGAAATATGCCGTATGTCGTACGTAATATGTCGTATGCTCTCAATAGCAGCTGAAGCCGGAGGCGACCCGAAGTTACTTTCAATAGCTGCTACCAGAAGGTAGGCCCTGGTAGGGGTAATGTGAGTGCTACCATGACCTACACTACTACTGTATATACTGTTATACAGTACTAGGTCATGGCACTCATATCACAAGTATTACTCCCAGTACTTAAACTGGTTCTCTTTTTGTCGACGTCAGGGGATGAAAGGCTCAGATAGGAACCGAATCCACAAATGTTCTCACTTCGGATCTCGAGAGTCTAGAAATTCTTCGCACTGATATCCAGGGGTTCGAAGGTCTAATAAGTCGAGCCGTTCTAAATGCGGTCTCAACTACCGGTCTATCCACTAAGGTCCGTTAACCACTGCTAAACCCCCGGTAGTCGGGTGAGGACCTTCGAATACGTAAGGGAAAGGCATGGGCAGCCTTGAATAGGCTTTCCAGGATTTGGAAGTCACCGAGAATTAATCGGAAACTTAAGGTCCGATTATTTAGAGCGGCAGTAGTTCCAGTACTCCTCTATGGGAGTCCATGCTGGGCTCTAACTCCTGAGGACACCAAATCTCTGGATGGCACATTCACAAGAATGCTACGCCGGGTTCATTGTGTCAAGTACAATGCACACATCTCTAACCAGACACTATATAACATTGGAGGTGTCTCATTGGTTCCCCCAAGCTTGACACTAGAACAAAATCGCCTCCGCTTTGCAGGACATTGCTTTCGCCGTGAGGACCAGCCAGTGCATAATCTTGTACTTTGGCAGCCTCATGGAGTGAATAAGCATGGTGGACAGCCCATGACTTTCTTGAGACGCATCTTAAAGGACACTGGCCTTGAAGATGCGGATGATCTAGCAAATGTCATGGGTGATAGGGAGTTTTGGCGGCCCAATTTTGTCGACAAGCCGGCACAACATTATTAAAAATGCAGCTGCAATGCAGCATGCCGATCCTAGTAGTAGTAGTAGTAGTAGTAGTAAAACCCCCGCGAACAGCGGAAGAATCGAATAATCTTCCTATTCTCGGGGGTACAGCTGTTGCTAACTGTGGCAAATGTGTAACTTCACCAGGGCTACTCTCTCCAGAAGGGGAAAATCAACTTTATTACTCAAGTAGTGAAGCCTATCAGTCGACAAACAATTTGTAGTTCAGGGTGCGCACTGAGGCGCGGGCTAATTTAATTTTATAATTTTATCCGAAAAATATATAATAATAATTCTGAAAAGAATACCGAATGTGCTAAACCTGGGGCAAACAACTAAAATAAAATAAACGAAAGAAATTAAACCCCAATGAAACCTAATCCGGCAAAACTAATGCAATGTGTACTACTCATTTATTTTGGAGTCCGGACAATTGCGACTCGGACAATTGCGACCCGGACAATTGCGACCCGGACAATTGCGACCCGGACAATTTCGACCCATGTTTTTAAATAAAAATTATGGGTCGCAATTGTCCGGGTCGCAATTGTCCGGGTCGCATTGTCCAGGTCGCAATTGTCCTAACATCATTTATTTTGAGTCGGCTAAGCTGGTGCACACGAAGCGAATATTAAACCCAACCTTTACCTAGATAATGCGCTAATACTCCGCAAATACCTAAGTATTCCAGTCCAAATTTAAATAATATAAAAGGCGCGCTTTATTGCGTTCTAATTTGAATAATTACGCCCAATATCGCTTCCTCTTTTACACTAAATTTGGCTGAAACTAAATTTGTTTGGTTGGACTTAATTACCTAAATTGGTTAAGTTGGTTTAGAAAAATTGGACTTATTCATCTAAATTGGTTAAGTTGGACTGACATACGAAAGGTGATTCCGGTCTGTCAATGGTTTATAACTTTCACCAAAACTCAAGTGTGAAGCAGAACCCCCACAGCATCCACCCCACCCTATAGTGATCCCGAAACATGCCCGGTATTTCCCTTTAATAAATAGAAACCCCGTAGTCTGTCATCTTGTCCACCTGCTCCGAAAACGCGCTGCAGGTAGGCACTTCCAAAGCCGCCTACTCCATCGCGCGTTTTAACATGCGAACCGGTAGGCCGGTGTAGTGTACTGCAAAGGCAGTAAGCGAAATAGTTAACATTAGCAAGCAGATTACATAATATTCAATCCAGTTAATTAATTCACGGTAGCAAATAGCAGAATAAACAATGAAATAATCTGCACACAACAGCTAAATCAAACTATCAGCTAACACTAACTGAAACTAGTAGGAGAAAAAATCAACAGTGAATAACAGACTCAATACAGTGAATGAGTCACCCACAGTCAAGCACAAAGCTTCTACCATTAAGGCAACCGGGATGGATAAGCCAATGAGAGTGTGGGATCGTAACCCTCTCCCTCCTATTATTACCATATATGGCTATGAAAGTGCTTTCTAGTAGACCTGTACACGAGCTATTACGTAATAGTAAATTCTCACAAAGGGATTACTGTGCCATATATTTTACTATCAAAATTCGATTTCGGTGGTATTCCTATTATACACTGTAAATAACAATGTGTTAACTATGAATACAACTATTACGCCCCAAGTAAATATAAATGCGCCCTAATATTCCTCTGTCCAAAATATGACTTAAAATGACTGCTACTGAAATTAAGGTAAAATTCAGTTTAGGAACTTTGAAATTTCAGAAAATTAATAACGTTAAAAGAATTATTTGGTTTGTTTTGGCGACTTTACAGATAGGAAAAGAAGACGATAGGCCTATTATCTACCTAGAAATTCTGAGAAAGTTGGATTTATGTATAGGCCGGTCTATTTTAATAAATTAATATAGGGAATATTGCATTGATTTTACTGTTTATCTATAATTTTATGTTAAATTTATTCAATTTTCTCGTATAACATAAAAAGGTACTTAGCCAATCGCTTTATTTGCGATCTCAATAATTCATAAATTGTGACCCGCAGATGAAAGCATCAGCAGCAGCAGAAAATAATTTAACTATGGGATAATGGCTTATCGCTATTCAAATTAATGGTTGTTATTTAATTTTAGTTTATTACATAGCCTACTATATTATTATAAATTTTTCAGAACAAAGTAAAAAGTAAATACTACTCCAGTCCACATACTCTGGTTTCTGCTGTTCTTGCTGGACACTATCATACCACCCCAATTCCTGAAGCAACAACAACCAAACTGTTCCAGCCCCAATCCCTGCTGACAACAACCAAACTGTTCCGCCCCCAATCCCTGCTGACAACAACCAAACTGTTCCTTACCCAATCCCTGCTGACAACAACCAAACTGATCCTTACCCAATCCCTGCTGACAACAACCAAACTGTTCCTCCCCAATCCCTTCTGACAAAAACCAAACTGTTCCCTACCCAATCCCTGCTGCTGCTGACAACAACCAAACTGTTCCATACCCAATCCCTGAAGCAACAACAACCAAACTGTTCCGCCCCCAATCCCTGCTGACAACAACCAAACTGATCCCTACCCAATCCCTGCTGAAAACAACCAAACTGTTCCCTACCCAATACCTGCTGACAACAACCAAACTGTTCCTCCCCCAATCCCTTCTGACAAAAACCAAACTGTTCCCTACCCAATCCCTGCTGCTGCTGCTGACAACAACCAAACTGTTCCCTACCCAATGCCTGAAGCAACAACAACCAAACTGTTCCGCCCCCAATCTCTGCTGACAAAAACCAAACTGTTCGGCCCCCAATCCCTGCTGACAAAAACCAAACTGTTCCGCCCCCAATCCCTGCTGACAACAACCAAACTGTTCCGCCCCCAATCCCTGCTGACAACAACCAAACTGTTCCCTACCCAATCCCTGAAGCAACAACAACCAAACTGTTCCGCACCCAATCGCTGCTCACAAAAACCAAACTGTTCACTACCCAATCCGTGCTGGCAACAACCAAACTGTTCAGCCCCCAATCCCTACTGACAAAAATCAAACTGTTCCCTACCTAATCCGTGCTGGCAACAACCAAACTGTTCCGCCCCCAATCCCTTCTGACAAAAACCAAACTGTTCCCTATCCAATCCCTGCTGGCAACAACCAAACTGTTCCACCCTCAATCCCTGAAGCAACAAGAACCAAACTTTTCCCTACCCAATCCCTACTGACAACAACCAAACTGTTCCCTACCCTATCCCTGCTGATAACAACCAAACTGTTCACTACCCAATCCCTGCTGACAAAAATCAAACTGTTCCCTACCTAATCCGTGCTGACAACAACCAAACTGTTCCGCCCCCAATCCCTTCTGACAAAAACCAAACTGTTCCCTACACAATCCCTTCTGACAAAAACCAAACTGTTCCGCCCCCAATCCCTGCTGGCAACATCCAATCTGTTCCGCCCCCAATCCCTGCTGACAACAACCAAACTGCTCCATACCCAATCCCTGCTGACAACAACCAAACTGTTCCATCCCCAATCCCTGCTGGCAACAACTAAACTGTGCCCTACCCAATCCCTGCTGATAACAACCAAACTGTTCACTACCCAATCCCTGCTGACAAAAATCAAACTGTTCCGCCCCCAATCCCTTCTGACAAAAACCAAACTGTTCCGCCCCCAATCCCTGCTGACAACAACCAAACTGCTCCATACCCAATCCCTGCTGACAACAACCAAACTGTTCCATCCCCAATCCCTGCTGGCAACAACTAAACTGTGCCCTACCCAATCCCTGCTGGCAACATCCAATCTGTTCCGCCCCCAATCCCTGCTGACAACAACCAAACTGTTCCGCCCCCAATCCCCCCTGCTGACAACTGCAAATCGTTCCACCACCAGTATCAACAGCAAAATAAACCAATATAATCATATAATTCATTGTAAATGCTTAAGTAAAGTGGTCTTGGGATTGAGGCCGGTGAGGGTGTACACACCGGAGAGATGATGTACGAGTTTGAAGTTTCAAGTAAATAGGGTTAATTTAAAAGATAATAATTCCGTCGGAGAAGAAGACCAAGGCAGAACGAAGTCAACAACATTAATTAATAACTTTGTGCTTATAAGCCAATTTAATTCTATTATAAGTTGCAATTTCAATTACTAACATTAATCACTAACTTTCTTTTTATAACTCTTAAACATATTAAATTTATATTGAGTTGTTTTACTGTAACATATGCCGCCACTTGGCTTGATTTATAAGTTGCAATTTCAATTACTACGTAGACTACTTATGAGATAAATTAATCAACAAATTGTATTATTGTCACATTAAACAATTATTTACTTATATATAATAATAACCATAACCATTATAATCATTTTTTATCTTGCTATCTATAGTTACTTTTATTTTACTTTATTTTTGTTTTGTTAGTATATGGGACTTTCAATTTAGCGTAATAACATTCTGGAATATCGAAAAACATTATAATGAATTAAAAATCTATTTGTAATTATTTTATGTAATATTATGATTTTAATAACACATCAATGTTCGTCGAATATAATACAAAAATGTATTGTAATATTAATGTAAATAATATTATTCAAAGGTGTTATCTTATCACTTATTTCTTATAAGTCGTAATGTTTTCAGAATGCGGGAAAATCAAATGGGAAGCACTGAATGTATATCTTATAAGCTGATGCCATAACATGTTCAATTGTTCAACTGTTCAATTCAATTGCAATATATCACGGCTGGTTGATTCAGTCACACGACATTTATTTTATTTAGAAAACCGTTTGTAATAAGTTATATTTCCATGGTCCATTGGTTCAGTAGGTTATTAATTGTGTTTGGTTATTAATAATAATTGTTAAAACGGATAGGTATTGGTTAGACGTTCGGTTGTCAACTGTTATGATATATGAACGCTAAATTCATGGGACTAATAGTAGTAATGAACAATTCGTCGGTTCCATTTTGAAACTACATATACGCCAAATGGGGCATTTTCCACAAAACACAAAACAACATTATTCATTCTCATTTCGTTTGGAGTAAAGTTAAATGGGTTTTGACATATTGCTAATCTTACGTGATTTGAAACAAAAAAAGCAATGTGTTTGAAAATATTGGAATTATGTCATATATTAGGTAGGAAACTATATAGGTTGTTTAAAAAAAAATGTATTGCATAATACAAATTAATTAATACTGTATGATACTGATTCCTAAGGTTTTATCACACCCGTTACGCCCATAAGTACTGTTATGGCACTTTATACGTTAAGAAAAAAAGCTTTGTACGCCCAATATTACAATTATCACTTTATGTGGTGGAATCATATTACAAAATATAATCTAAATGGAGAGTAGACGACTTTTCGTTTAGTTTATATATAGTTTAGTTTAATTAGGCCAGAATCAATAAAAATATATCTCAAAAGTCAAACATACAAACACAGATGACAGAAATAAAGATAATCCATGATTAGGACAAAATTACTGTAAAATTAAATTTCAATATGACTGATGACTCGTTATTATCTAAAATTATTGAGTTTACAGGTAATGTACGTACGTACTGTACTGTAAGTGATGTAATATATACACGTTCTGTTATACTGTCTGCATTGCACCAAGATAAATACTTTTATATATTCAGATATTACTGTATAAATATTTTGTTTTTCGCAATGGCTGGCAAGTTACGCATTTGCGTTTTAAGGCGGGAATAATGTATAAATAAAAAATTAGATTAATTAATTAAAGATACAATTCGATAAAAAAAAAATATTAAGTTATACCATAAGTAACAATCAATATACAGCTAGCTGTATGTCTCGAACATGGGAGAAAGCACAAGTTACAAATTACATAGTTTAAAAGTATTGCATAATACAGTAGTGTCCACATAAGGTGTCTATTATGACAAAATTATGAGAAAATGCATCGGTTAATTAAGATAGTAGGTAAACTGTATGACGTACAGTGTACAGTATATGTAATCATGAAATTTACATATGTTATCACAATAGTATAAGAACGCGGGAGGCGGGTAAAATCTTAGTTTGACGATAGTATGCGGGCAGGGGGGATATAAACATCGTTCATGGATTTTATCCTCGAACCTTTACAGTAAGGAAGAAGATCCACCTTAGCAAGCTGAGACTTAAAGGACGTCACACTGGGAGCGAAGACCACACTGGATGGTAGAACGTTCCAGTCTGACACTCGCCGAACTGCAAAAAAATCATTACAATGCCTTTAGAATTTATTAGTTGTACATTATTTAACCGACATGGCTAATCATTCACTACATAGATAATATGTTTCTGAAAAAAAAATGGCGAGGGTTATGGAACATTTGAAAACAGTTTTATGAAGCACAATACGGTATGTGTGCTACACAATCAAAACAAAAAATAATTTCTAAGTACTTTCATTTTTCACCAAAAGGTTTACTTTTGCTTGGATGGAATGGCTGAGGCCTACTGATACTGTATATGCCTACTGTCTGACTGTTTCTGTTTGTTGTACGGCAGTATGGTACCCAGAACCCAGCCGCCTAACTGGCCTAATGCTGAGGCTGAGGTAGGGCTACTGCTGTACTGTTTGTCAGGTTTGTTATACCTGGCTGCCTGGTTCTGTAGTCTGAAGTCTGGTAAACAGCAAGTCATTTTGTGTTGATGTTAGTCTATACAGCTATAGGCCTACTGTTTTTTTACAGTTTTATTTTAGGCCTATGTTGATATTATTAACTCAAAATTATTTGACTAGTGCAGTAGTGCCTAGAGTACGGTACTATGGCTGTTGAAGGTTGCTCCGCTTGTATTAAATGGCTGTTATTTGCTCTAAACTTCGTCGCATGGTTGGTGGGAGTTGCAATACTTGGTATTGGGATTTACCTCCGTGTAACGGAGGGGGGTTTCGTAAGTCTAACACCATCGGAAGACAGCCTGATAACTGCCACTAATTTGTTCATTGCCATTGGATCTATAATAATGTTAATAGGTTTCCTGGGCTGCGCAGGTGCGTTACGTGAGAGTCTGTGTATGTTGATGACCTTCTTTGTTCTATTATTGATTGTCTTTGTGATGGAAGTGGTTGTCTGCGTTCTGGGTTACATTTACCAAGACCATCTCGAAGGAGTATTTAGCGAGTACATGTTGACCAATACAATGGATAATTACGGTAAAGAGAACGGCACCAAAGTGTTGTGGGACCGAATGCAACGAGGTAACCAGTGTTGCGGTGTTAACGGATACGCTGATTGGCCGGATAACCCCCCGTTCTCGTGCTGCAAGGATAGCGCTGCGGAATGCGATATTGTGAACGAATCGTGGTACAAGGAAGGATGTATGCCGGTCTTCCTACAGTACTGGACGTACGTCTGCGTCGGGGTCATCGTTCTCGCGGTTCTGCAGTTGTTCAACATGGTCTTCACTATGATTTTATTCTGCCAATTACGAAAGGAAGGTACTCTGGTATAACTTGTACTGTTGCCATTGAAATATACGATAATGGTCAAATTATTCGGTATTTGGAGTTGCCTAACTATATATGCCACCATATCCAGATATCGGCCATCATATTGCTTTGATCAATACCATAATTTTCTATATAACCCGTTTTGCAATCATCCACCGACTATGCGGCATAATAAGCCCACCTCAGATGCACGCACAGTATTATATATTGCGAATGTTTTTCATATATGCATGCTTAAGATATTGTTTGCTTAAATGTACTTAACTAACTTGATTCCTGTACTTATATACAACGTACTTATATGGGTTTGTTTTCAAGGGGTGCAGTATTATGTGTTAATGTCACAGGCATTTTTTATTCTTTAATGTAGAAAATTTATACAAGTGCATTACTGCATTATATCTGCTCGGATTTCATATATATATATAGTATCGTATATATAATTATTAATAAAATAATATAATAATTATATTAATAATAATATATAAATATATACGGTATATTATATATATTTTATATTATTATTTATTATATATTTATATTATATATATAATTAATAATAATTGTTATTAATTCAAATTATATAATAATTAATTTTCTTTGGGGAGTTTTTAAGGTTAAATGTAAATGCAGCTCAGTAAATACAGTAAAATTAAAATATATAAATTACTATTCTTATTTAAGTATACAGGATAAGGATACCCATATATATATTATTCGACTTTCCCTCGACTTTGTCTCTTTAAAGAGTTTACTTTACTTTATCCCACCCATATAACCGTAGTAAATCGGCTTGCGAGAATTATAAGATACACAAAATTGTTATTTATTTTCAATATAACTATAATATTATGTCTTACGTGGACTAGGAGGAGTTGGAACTTTATCAGCTTGCTTTGGTTGTCCCTCATAATATACTAACAATTCAACAAATATATATTTATCGCAATAATTTTTATTGTCCGTTTAAATCCTTTTTTTGTCCTTTTTTTTATTTTTTATGTCCTCCAAAAATCTAATGTTAGGTTCCATGCTACCGGTTTCTCTACTGCTGTTCTCTCAGGCTATCAGTACCGGTAGTAGTATATATAGCACTATTTTGCTGTATTGTATGTACAGATGTAGGTATAAAGCAGGTATTTCTGTATTTTAGTACCGGCACCGGTACCGGCACCGGTACTGCTGTAGGCCTACTGTGTAGCCTACCATTTAAATACGGTACTGGTAGGCCTAATTAGTTAAGTGATCGTTTATTGTTTTGGTTAGGAAATCCCGCCTCTGTAACCTGCTCCTTTCCCTGATTTGGTAAAGTGACTTTATTGTTTTGGTTAGAAAATCCCGCCTCTGTAACCTGCTCCTTTCTCTCAATTGGTAATGTTATCGTTTATTGTTTTGGTTAGAAAATCCCGTCTCTGTAACCTGCTCCTTTCCCTGATTTGGTAAAGTGACTGTTTATTGTTTTGGTTAGAAAATCCCGCCTCTGTAACCTGCTCCTTTCTCTCAATTGGTAATGTTATCGTTTATTGTTTTAGTTATAAAATCCCGTCTCTGTAACCTGCGCTCCTTTCCCTCAATTAGTTAAAGGATCGTGTATTGTTTTGGTTAGAAAATCCCTCCTCTGTAACCTGCTCCTTTCCCTGATTTGGTAAAGCGACTGTTTATTGTTTTGGTTAGAAAATCCGGCCTTAACCTGCTCCTTTCCATCAATTGGTAATTGTTTTTGGCTATAAAATGAGTGTTTTGCTACGTCATGTGGTAATCGATTATCGACAACCACAAACTATTAAATTTAGAGTCTTTTACCACAGGCGCATATGGAATTCTATCTCATAGTCTAAAAATAATGGAATCATGGAATGTTTTGGCACAGGCATAGTGAAACCAACTGTCCGACAGACCAGAAATCAGCAGTCTGACAGTTTGAAGAAATACATACATAAAAAGTCATTAAAAGGACAACAAAAGTCATTAAAAGGACAACAAAAGTCATTATGTACAATTCGTAAAAAAGGAGGACAAAAAAAGTCAAATAAAAGGACATAAAAAAATCACTGCCTATATTTATTAAGTCATATAAGTTAATCTGATGTATTATTAATAAATCCTAACTACCTACATTAAAGGCACTTTATTATTTTTATGTGCTGCTTATATGATATATTTTTGTTAACCCCAATAAGGAATTCAGCACGGCCTGACTTCTTTTTTTTTATAATCAGCTCAACCATAATATATTTGTTTATGATAATATTACATATAGAGTAGAACAAACAAACCATTTAATATGCATACAAGCGTGGACAATGCACATTTATGTTACTGTATATTAGAGGTCGTCCATAAAAGAACCGGGAGGGGGGGGGGGGGGTAAATTAGAATTTACAATAATTAGGTAAATTATTGTAGATTCGGACGTCCGAACCCGAAGTAGGGGGGTTGTTGGCAAAAACCGGACGAGACGAACCGAAAATCCAGGATTTACTCGGAAGTCCTTTATGGACGACCCTTTTACTAAATGATTCAAATGATATCAAATAAAGAAACCACCTTTATCTTTATTAATTTCTCAAGCACTCAAGGTAATTAATTTTAACTTAAATCACTGTAGATAACTAACTAGTAGATTTCCGATTCATATTAAGCAATCGATGTAATCTAAACATGAAAGTTATATTAAGAGCGACCTTATTTTTGTACACTATATAATAATATAATATGTTATGATATGATATGATATATAAAACTGAAAACACATTTAGTTTGTTATGTGTTTATGTTTACTATGGCCTCGTTATGGTGCCGGTCCAGTTCCAGTTCATCACTGGTACTACAACTGCTGCCATAAATAATCGAACCTTAAGGTTCCGTTTTATTCTATGGGACTTTTAATAAATATTTCCATTTTCGAATAAAATTAGATACCCCATGTCATAATCTTGAGCTTTAAGTCCTAAGTCCTAGAAGTCTTCAAGTAAATATTTATATATAACGATTGGTGTATTTATTTATTATCAGTCAGTGGTTGCTGTTTGGCATTAGGAATATTTTATTTTCAATTTTAATGACAGTTACTAATTTTTTTTTTTTTTTGTGGGAAATATGGTTTAAAAGAAATACTTATACTTTATTGGTTGTATTTTGTAAAGATAAAACTATCCTATTATTTTTTTCACACACAAACGTTAAGTTAAAAAGTACATATATTCTCCTTTTGTACTTAAAAGTCAATACAAAATTCAAAATGTGGTACTTTTGCAGTCCCAAATTAGGCCAATAATGTATAATGGATAACTAGAATATTATTGAATCTTATAAAATTGATTTAGTTTTTAATTGATCGATTCGTTTGTTAAACTTGCTATCATTAGAACTCCCTTTTGTTACTATGGATTGGATACTATCGGACTATATATTGCTAAGATTGTATTGCTAATTATATTTATTCACTTTATTTACTCTCTGAAATATCTTTTTTGACTTCCTTTATTTATATATGATATTATATATCTCTATAACTGCAGTATTTCATTTTTATTTTATTTTTTTGTTTTGCAATAAGTAAAATCCCGCCGTTGAGATGAACCCTTCTTTAGATAGACGCTGGTGTATTTAGTTCGTTTCTTTATATATTAAAATGCAATAATCTTATGATATTTTGCCACCCAATATTATTAAAATAGTAAGTATATATTTAATGTGAAGGAATGTGTATTCCAATTTCCAATACACAATAAAACTTTATTCAATAGGAACACGTTTTCAATGGATATTATTTTGTATTTATTTTTTTTCTTTAAAATAATATTTTTGTTTTTTGCTTGGTGTGGGTGTCAAAGATCTCCAATAAAGAGTTTGTTGTAGTTTAGTTGCTTTATTGATTGTATATAAATGACGAATAAAATAAATATTAATAATCATATTTAACAACAATGAATTAATTAATTGTAAATAGGGATAAGAGTTTTCGGAAATACACAATGATCGATCATCTTACTGAAAATGAGCAAAACACACATACAATCAAAACACACACGTACATACATACAAACAAAATAGCATTGCATTCCAGATCGCATATTTTCAATGGGGATGTCTTTTCAGCTTATGGAAGTATTCTGAGCGCTCGCTGTTCATTAAATAAGCTCACCAACGCCTCATTGGCTCACCTCATCACCTTCCCGTTGTTAAAAGGGGTGTCGATTGGGCCTAATTTCCCAAAAGGGGTGTCGATTGGGCCTAATTTCCCAAAAGGGGTGTTGGTTGGGAAAAGCGCCTTAAAGTAACCTAATCACTGTCTGGTGGATGATATACTATAGTTTAAGTCACCGTGGTGTGGTAGCTTTTGTGGGGCGAGTAACGCAAAACTTGTCATTCGAATTTCATCCTCTAATACTAAGGCTATCAAGTTGTAGATATCGATACGATTTCAGAAAACATCAGTTCAACAGGCTCCCGCTAGGGGGTGGTGATTGAAATGTATCTATACATGAAACAACCTCCCATTTCTTAGTTGTCAATACTTTCAAGCTAAAACCTTGCGAATATATCAAACAAACCATTATTTATTTATTTTCATAAAATAAAAAATTTCATTTAATGATACTTCTTAATTGTTACTAAAAGTTACTATTGTTACTATATTGTTTTGTAGCAGTGCGAAGGAAATTTTTTATAAGATGATAAAATATGTGCCTTCTTTTTTTGAAGCAGGGTTGTTAGGAACATTACGAGAGTTTGCTATTCTTGATGCTTGAGGGAGCACATCATCAAACTGATAAGAAATCTTACGAAGTTTATTAGCCACTGAATGTAGTACGACTGGCTGGATTTCGGTACCTATTGTACAACGGTAAAGCTCTCAATAATCAACCTACTACAACTACTAGGATCGGCATGCTGCATTGCAGCTGCATTTTTAAGAATGCTGTGCCGGCTTGTCGACAAAATTGCGCCGCCACAACTCCCTATCACCCATGACATTTGCTAGATCATCCGCATCTTCAAGGCCTGTGTCCTTTAAGATGTGTCTCAAGAGAGTCATGGGTTGCCCACCATGCCACCTGCCAAAGCACAAGATTATGCACTGGCTGGTCCTCATGGCGAAAGCAATGTCCTGCAAAGCGGAGGCGGCTTTGTTCTAGTGACAAGCTTGGGGGGAACCAATGAGACACCTCCAATGTGATATAGTGTCTGGTGTGTGGAGATGTGTGCATTGTACTTGACAGTGAACCCGGCGTAGCAATATTGTGAATGTGCCATCCAGAGATTTGATGTCCTCAGCAGTTGGAGCCCAGCATGGACTCCCATAGAGGAGTACTGGAACTACTGCTGCTCTAAATAATAGGACCTTAACTGCATTCTTGGCCGCTGTAGTCTGTTTGAGTCGGGACTCTTTCTGCGCCTTATGAAGGTCATTTCGGCACTTCTGAATTTTGTTGTCAGTCCAGGGGGCCCTTTTCTTGTTTCGAGGGTATACAGGAACTGTTTCTGCAGCTGCTAACTTAACTGCTTCTGTAAAGGCAGTATAGCCCTCACATTGATCTGCCGCCTCAGAGGCAAGAGCCTCATACCTGTTGCTCAGCTGTAGTGTGAAGCTGGATCTCACACTTGGCTGTTGCAACAGAGAGGACCAGTCATGCCGCGGCAAGGCAGATTTCGTTGTTCTGCTAGCACGCAGACTTAGTCTTACCTTGACCACATTAAGGCGGTGATCACTGGAGAAGGGTCGAAGTGTAAATGCATTACAGTCTTGTATAGAGCTCCTGTATTTCCTACGAAACAGAATATGGTCTATCTGGGACTTGTGACCACTGGGTCCACTATGAGTCCATAGCTTTCCAGTTCGCTTCTTGAACTGGGTTCCAGCCGAAAACAATCCATTTCCAGAGATAAAATCCTGAAGATGGACAGAATTTCGGTTAACACTGTCGGTATAGACCCAGGGCGATGTAGGTGATTGATGCAGACTTGCATTAAAGTCTCCCAGGAATGTTAAGAATGCATGCTGATCCACTCCATCAGTAGCTGCTTGTAGATTGGGATAGGAAATTTTCCACCTCCTCTACAGGGGCAACACTAGTTGGAGAGCAGCACATAATCAGAACCACCTTAGGAAACTTCTTAGCCAGTCTTCCAGAACATGAGAAGTGGCAACGGATGATGCGGTTAGAGATTTGGTCTATTTTGTCCAATGCTGCATGTGCAGTTGGATTCATCAGATATACCAATTCCACCATTGCCACGATCATCTGCTGACGCGAGGGCGAGTCGCCAACCACCCCCCATGTCCTTAATCAAAACCTCATCAGTCTGTCCAGTCTGCATTCGGTGCTCTTGAACACCCACTGCGCTAAGAGAAAGCTTATCTGCCAAGGCAGTCAGCTCACCTTGTCGCATTGGGGACCCGAGTGTTAGGGTGTTTACTGAGGCTAGTCTAGTGACTTGCCTCAGATTCACCAATGGCTTTGTTGGTCGGGGTGGAACATGAGAGTAGCATCCAACTCCAGAATCCCTCACCCCCTCACAATCTGGCCTCCCTGGTGACCCAGGGTTTGGGCCAGTAAGGTCATCAGGAAAGGGACTCAAATAATTGTTGGCTGCTCTCTCTCCAGTAGGGGGTGGGACAGGCAGCCGGTCAGGAGATAACTGACGCCTGTGAGGCCGATTGTGTCCGGTAATTCCACTGGCCTCTAGTGGCCGGACCTCCGCATTACTAATGTAATCCATAGTGGGGGTTGGTGGGTGCTTTTTTGCCGAGTCAGCTCTCTGGGCAAATACCACACCCTGGTTTGCCATTCCACAGGGTGGGTGTCGCAAGTTGAGTCAGATATGAGGCCCATCACCCATATCTACTCTGGCACCAAGGGCCAGAGTAGAGTATTCCAGTTAGAGTATTCCAATTAGAGTTAGAGTTAATCCAGGACCAAGGGCGTCCTTATCCCAGAACGAAGGGGGTCCTAGTTACAGGACCAGATTTGCCCTAGTAAGAGGGCCTATGCAGCTACAGGTGGCACCTCCTTTATGCTGCATGGGGTGGCAAGTTTTCTTGATCAATGACCTATGTAGAATACCTGACCTGACCGGGGATCATTGTTGCTCGTTGCTGTACTTTATTATTGCTCATTGTTGCTCGTTGTTGCTCATTGGTACTCGTTGTTGTACTTTATTATTGCTCATTGTTAGGCTAGTCAGGCTAGTGCTAGGCCAAACATGTGCCGGTAGCAGAAAGCTGCCTCTCGCCTGGTCAAATATTTTGGCCTCATACAGGGCGGGCAAACTATATGGGCCTACAAAGTGAACCGGTACCGTACTTTCAGTACTGCAAATCACAAAATTATAGAGCATGCGCTATCCGCACCTAAAGTGTACTTGCGCGTACTAACGAACAGCAATAGCTCACACCTATAGGAGATAAGAGATTGATCCGGGGTTTTTCCTGTCTGAATCTGAGATATTTAATCCTAAATTGTACGGCGTCCCAGGACGGGCGTCACGCTTTACCCTGATCTAAGGTCTTACTGCGGTCAAGGGCGTCAAACAAAGTCTTACCTTCCTCTGAAGTGGGCGCTGTATGGCAAGAGGTCATACTTCGAATGGGCGCGGGCGAAACTAATGTGGGCGCTTAGTGCGTTGCGGACATCTTTTCCCTGCGTTGCTGAAGGCCTAACAGTTTAGGCAGCCATTCCCCAAGCGTCTGGCTGTCCCAAAGGTAGATACGTTAAAAATACATGTTCAAGAGTTTACAGTATATTAACGTAATTACAAAAAATTCAATTTTACTTTACAAATAACAAACTAAACTAAAGCAAGAGAGATAAGTAACAAGAAGTTTAACTAGTAACAGAGTATACATTAGATGATAAGTGATAACCGAAGGGCAAACCGCCCCTTATATAGCAAATCCTAGGCATGGAATTAACTAGAACATTCGACAACATTCCATGGCCGCACATTGGAGCAATAAGTTATTAAATGCCTTATGATTGGCCCAACCCATCGTTCCATGTGTTGTACTGTACGCACCTCATTGGCTTATCTAATTCAATGAAACCGAAAATTTAATAGCCCAAAAATGCAAATTTCCAGACAGAGATTCGAACCCCTGACATACCTAGAATGTAACCAACGCCTTAACCCATCTGACCACTGCGCCAATAGAATCACCAGTGAACTTATATCTACTAATAGGCATATTACAATTACTACAAATCAAGGCAAAATACGTCGGATTTAGATAGTTTTTACGTGGTTTTTGCTCATTGTTGCTCGCTGTTGCTCATTGTCTCTCATTGCTGCTCGTTGCTGCTCAATGTTACTCGTTGTTGCTCGTTGTTACTCGTTGTTGCTCATTGTTGCTCGTTGTGTTGTTACTCATTGTTGCTTATTGTTGGTCATTGGTGCTCGTTGTGCATTTTAGCACCTATCCAATTATGCTCCCTTATCTTGCAATGTCCTGTCCAGGTTATGCAATTAGGAGGTCATAACTGTCATAAGCAGATAAGGGCAGAAGGAGGAATGGCTGGGCCTGGGAGACAGTTATAAGAGACATTTATATAAGGAATATTTAATTAATGTAATTTAATTTATTTCATATATGAGGAAAAATACGAAAAAATATCCAAAAACGCCCAAAAACCCCTTAATAAGAGCCATGTTCCTTAAATAAGAACCCACTTTTGGAGCTTATTTAAGGGTATGTTTCCTACTACACTTTAGTTCCATTTAATGGGTAAATTATGCCTGCAGAGTTCCTGGTACTTCGACAATTAGATGGATGATACAGTAAAGTGCATATGCATAATATAAAGCATTACCTGATTACGGTACTTTTTTTTATTAGTGTTATTTATGTGAAAAAATATAAAAACCTCAATAATTATTTTAGTTCACTTTACCCCATCTGCCCTGCCCATGCAGCCATGTACCCTACTTACCAGCTTATAACAGTTACAGAGTGCAGCAGTGTAAAAGCCTTTGCTGAATTGCCCCGTTATTTTTATTATCTTTTACATTAAAATACTCTGTAGTTGATTTAATAAGTGTAAGAGACCGTATTATTGCTGTATCGGTGTTTTTAGAGGATCTAAGACCTATTTCCTCCGTATGTGTACTGTGAAAGGCATATTTTATGATTCTATGGCAATTCGTGACGCAAAAGGGTGATAGCTACTCTTGAACAGTAGTTACTATGACTACGGTTAACAGCTGACATTTATACGTGTTGATTTCCTTTGTTCTACGGCGTCTCTCAGTTCAGTCAGCCAATTAGAGCGTTTTGTGGCTCCTTGTACAGAAAATTTCCTAGAAATGACGCAATGCCTATGTGCAGTGTTTACATTCAGTCCTGAGCCAAAGAAAGAACGGCTTGGAAGTATTTTGTGCTTTACTGTTTTTAGTCTTACACTAGTAGGTTTAATTATAAAGGGCATATATCCTTTAACCTAACGACTACTGCTAACTGATCATACATACTGACTGCTGAAACATTGCAAACTCATAACAATCAGTGTTTTCATTGTTGTTTTATACTGCTATTTACTGTCAGTTCTTCATAATATGGTTGATGAATTATTATATTTGGAATAACGATAAATAACCCCGAAACCCAATATTCTTGATATACCGAAGGTAAGAGAGAAAGGTTACCAATAACGATTGTGACTTATGTTAAAGTGGTTTGAAGTGAATCTAATGTTATTTGATAGACCCTACATGAGTCAGCCTGTGTTCCTTTTATATGTGACTAAAATCAGTGAAGATTGGCAGATTAGTGTGCAGTATTGTGCAGCATTGTGTATGAGTGAGTCTGTTAAAGAAGCAATTCCTAAAGAATGCGCCATATATGTGAATTATAATTAAGCCATATCGTTGTGAGTAGTTTAAGTCATAACTCTGTTTATATAGATAAAGCGCCACGTCCTAAAGGAACTGTTAATATTCCCGAAGGTGAATAATATTGTCAGAGATTATATAATACTGTCAGTCGAATAATACATTAGGCTTACATAGCAATAAAATTAAACCGTCGAACCCAATCTCCCGGGAATCTCCAGCGGGTGAATGGTCGCGCACGGATTGGTTTCGACTAGTGTAGTGAATCAAATACTTGTCATAGACTAAAAACTGATTTAATATCTAGAAGACATCTTAATTTGGTGGGTTAAACTGCCAAAGGTCTGAAAGCGCGAACAAGCAGTGTTTCGGTACCGGTACCGCTACCGGTCTGCCAGTACACAGTACCAAGGCCTCCTGGTGCATGGGGCTCCTATGTACTAAAATACTTTTACTACTGCTGTGGGACTGTACTACTCCTACTACTGTACCGGTACTACTACTACTACTAAACTACTAGACTACTACTACTACCAGACTGCTACTACTTTTCCTACTTTTAGTAGGCCTTGGCCAGTACTGATGTATTTCTGTATTTACCGATTGCCGATATCCAACATCTGGACATCGTTCCAGTACAGCAGTACCAAGTAACCACATACTGCTGTACTGACATAGGCCGACTCCGGCTGTCATACCAGCATACCGCACTGCACTACAGCAGTCAGGCAGTAGGCCTATCAGCCTATAGCAGTATAGGGCAGCTGGAATCTGGCAATTAAAATCCAGCAATCATTATTTGTGATTTGTCAATGACTTAATGAATAGGCGTAGGCCTAAACAGAGACCAGACGGGACGGGGCAGATATGTATATTTCGACTGTATTTTACACCGCTGTTGTATCAGCCTCGGTTTTGAGTTTGACAAACTGCCAAAAGATGAATGAGATATTGGATAACGGGACTATCGTTTATGATAAGTTGGATTCATCAATAAATTATGAGAGCGTCGGTATCGAACCCCACATAATCCTCGTTCCTTTCATTGTTGCTTCCAGATTCTTAACTTCATCGTTACATACGCAACCTCTTCCATACGGTTAGTAATACTGTAATACTGTAGTGAAGTTCCTTACCCTTCAACAAAGCCCTCTGAACAACTTCAAATGTTATTTTCAGCATTTATCAGTTTATGCTGCATGAAGGACTTTGAACAGTTTTATAACTTTCAACAGCAATTTTCAGCATTTCTCATGTTGCCCGAAGCCATCTGAACAATTTCAACTGTTATTTTCAGCATTTATCATGCTGCATGAAGAACTCTGAACAGTTTTATCAACTCTTTTCAGTATTTCACATTCTGCATGTTCTGTGCGAAGGCCTGAAAGTTTCAAAACTTATTTTCAGTCCTTCTCAAGCTGCTCGAAGACCTCCAGACCTCTGAACAGTTTCAACAGCTCTTTTCAGCATTTATCATGCTGCACAAAGCTCTGACAGTCTGAATAGTTTCATTTCAACATCTTTTTTCAGCGTTTATCATGCTGCACAAAGGTCTCTGAGCAGCTTTGAGAGATCTTTTATGTATTTTTCAAACTGTGCGAAGGCCCCTGGCTGCCTGGATTCCTGGCTGCCTGGGCAGTGTTATCAGTTCTTTTCAGTTTTTCTCATGATACATGAAACCCTCTGAACAATTTCAACTGCACTTTTCAGCATTTATCATGCTGCACAAAGGACTCTGAACAGTTTTAGTAGCTCTTTTTTAGTATTTAACATGATGTGCTGCACGAAGGCCTAAATAGTTTCAAAAGCTCTTTTCAGTATTTAAAATGCAGCAAGAATGTCTCTAACTAACTCGTTTTAAAACAGTATTTGTGATGCTACTTGAAGGCCTCTAAATAGATTTGGTGGGGGTGAAATGAACATAAGAACCCAGCGTTCATGTCAATATTGACATTAGATGATTTAGATGTCAATATTGACATGCAATAAAACATATCATTAAAATTATTACAAACAACAATATACATTGGTTGGATTCAACAATATTTTAATTAAAATAGATATTCTCTTTACAAAAAAACATTTTCTACTTTTCAAATCACAATATTTAAAAAATTTATGATCAAAACATGTCAATATTGACATCATGTCAATTTTGACATGGAACATGTCAATATTGACAAGTGCCCGACTGCCTATTCAGCTATTGTATTGCCTACATCTGTACATGCTGAGGCTGACAGGCAGACAGGGAATTAACGTGTTTGGGGGCCTCCCCTCCACCCACATACTGACATACAGACATAATACAGTAATGCAGTCAGACTGTAGGCCTAATATAAGGAACACACGACACACGTCAGCACGTCCACGTCATAAACCAATTGAGGGAAAGGAGCAGGTTACAGACTGACATATGACAGCTTTTCTAACCAAAACAATAAACGGACGCTTTTCCAATTAATAATAAAATAATAATAATAAAATAAATTTGTATAGCGCCGAATTTACAATAATTAAACAGTACGCTAAGGCGCTTAAGTCACTATCTAGAGATATTGGTACATAGCGATAAAGTACGATAAACGAATATAAGAAACTCAATTAATGCACCAAATACAGACAAATTAGTGATAAAGTAAAATATTTTGGATATTAAAACGGACAAGTAAGCGATATGTAAAATATATGATAAATATATATCATAAAAAATATGTAAAATATTTAGAGCATTAAAATAAAACCGGCAAATTTTGATAACGTTACACAATTGGGGCATTAAAAACAGGCGGATATGTGACACGACAACGATCAGCATAAGTTCAGTGATACAATTACAAATACCTAAATAAATTACTACAAATTGACAATGCAGTTTGTAATTTTATTGCGTGTCGAAAAGTATCAAAATAGACAAATTCGCGATCGTTGTAATTTTATTGCGTGTCGAAAAGTATCAAAATAGACAAATTCGTGATCAACTAATATAAGCAAAATAATTAATTCAGTAATTAGGGATTTAAAACGGACAATTAAGTGACAAACGAATATGTAAAATGTTTAGAGCATTAAAATAAAACCGGCAAATTTTGATAACAATAATTGGGGCATTAAAAAACAGGCAGATATGTGACACGACAACGATCAACATAAAGTTCAGTAATACAATTACGAATACTTCAATAAATAAAACGGTTCAATCAACAGTTCAGTTCAAATTTTCAATATAAGTAAAATTAATTAGAGCTTGTTAAAATACATGGTTAAAAGAAAAAAGTTTGTACGATATACAATGCAGTATACATACCAACATTATTAGAGCATTAAAAGACAGTTCAATGAAGCAAATTAGATAATATAATTAAATTAAATACTAGAGGTATTCGAAACTAATTATGCGTATGCCATGGAGAAAAGGTATGTTTTGAGTCGTCGCTTGAAGGTCGTTGTATCGGAAATCGAACGGATATCTGTGGGGAGTTTCAATATCGATATCAATTGTGACTGATTGAGGGAAAGGAGCAGGTTACAGAACACTGGACCAGTACTACCAGACTACTGTACAACTACCTACATTGTACAGTACCGGTACAGTCTGACAGTACAGGCTGACAGGTGGAGGCCCTGAAACACGTTAGTCCTACCTATGGGCTACGGCTGTACGGTCTGACGGTATTAGTACTGTAGTATTATTATTATTTTTAGTAGGCCTACTACAGTTGTACTACTACAGTACTACTTGCTTGCATTACTATTACATTCTAAAGTGTAAAAAACAGTATTACATATTACAGTAGGCCTAATCTGGTAATTGTTATAATATTGTTAATAATATTCCTTATTATTGTTAAGGCTTATTTCGCTTACCCGTAATACTGGCTGACTAGTAACTTATTTTAATCACTTTAGTTCGCCCATGTGAAGAATACATAATTTATCTGTATTAAACAGTTTTTTTATTAATCAATTAATTTTATATCGCCTATTTATATCGCCTATTATAACCTCTTCAGATACCTGGATACTAGGCCTATATAATTAGTTTATTGTTGTGGTTAGTTTCAGCCCTTCTGTAACCTAAGTATTTAGTGAAAACCTGGTATTATTCACATGGGGGTAAACTGCAACTAGTGAAATATAAATAGAAGAAATCTGGTATACCAGTATTTCACAATTACAATTTATTTATTTATTTCGTAGGTAATTTTTTTTACTGACCACTCCGGCACATTTATTTCAATAATAAATTTATTATAAAACCCGCCACCAAATGCAACTTGATGTGCTATTTATAAATATGATGTATTTCGTAGTTAATACATCAATATTTATAAATAGCACATGAAATATATTTCTACGATACTAATCCTACAACTGTATCCGAGCAATAGCATAGCTATTAGCTAGTGTAGCTCGACTGCTTAGCTGCTTGAAGTATTATTGATTATGGGGGGGGGGGGGGGGGGGGGGGGTTGTAGAGTACTCAGGATTCGATGTAAATTAATTGTGAAGTAATTTGTTAGTTCATTAGCAGTTCCATACCAGTCCGCCACAATACAATACGCTGGTGCTGAATACGCTACAATTCACACGATGTGCCGTTCTGAATGAATGAATAATTCGTTTAATTTCCTGTACATAATGGAGGATTGTAAATAGGAAAATTACCGTTAATCACAAACACAGATTACATAAAACTTTATAATTACAGAAATAATACGTTAAAATTACTTTAAAAAGTATGATAAAATAACGTATATTTGTCTCAGGTCTCACCAAACAAGATCATGTGGCTCTTTCCCAATATATTACATTTAATATCTTGCCACTCTTTCCCAGGATTTAGTCTAATCTTACCACAATATATCCCGAACCTGCCCGATCGGGATATTTACAAAATAGATGCCGTACCGGTACTGGTATTCAGTCTGCAATATCTATTGAACTCATTAACATCACTACACTACAGCACAGCACTATACCAGTGTGCAGTATGCATGCACACATGCAGTACAGAAACGACTACAGTAACACTTTTTTTTCTAATCTATCCAGCTCTACTCTGATGGGCGTCCTTGTGATGCTGTTTTTACCTTTATCTAATCCATGTGTACGACCGTTCTACGGTTACATGCTTCCACTGCAGGCCATTCTATATTTAATATATAACCCAGAACATTTTGTTTATGTAATAATGAACAGCTACGTAATAATACCGGTATTTATTTATTCTCGCTACTACAGTACCGGTACTACTACTAACCTGTAATATGTAATTCCTCAATATAATTGACTGATTGACTTGAGATTTTATAGGGTTGAAAGTTCCTTGCACGTCGCTCATATTCGCTGGTAGTGTGGGATAGGCTGATAGGCCTATACATACCGCCATACAGTCATACATGCCGTTATACCGGTACATGCTTCATACAGTTGTAAATTCCTTGTTTTTTTAGATTTAATTCGAAGTGCAATCAAAAGCCAGATATCTTGGGATAATGAAGAAGATAGGAACTATGTAAGTTGAGTACCGGTACCGGTATATGATACCGGTTCCAGTACCGGTACCGTGTTAACGAGTTTGTCTTTAATCAATATGTAATATATATTTGGTAAGATTTGGTAAATTTAATTTGACTGTCAATATATACTTCTATTACGGGTGAGCATTACTGGGGACTGGGGTGTGTATATTATTATTATTGTTGTTATTATTGGCATTTATATATTGTATTATTATTTGAAGAACTAAGTACCGGTATGTGATTAGAATTACGGGTTTATCTTTTATTGGTCATTACATTACAGATAGTGCAGTATTGATTAAGTCATTGCGATTATTGGTTGTATTATTAGTAAACTTCACTATACTAGTTATGATCTTTCCATTAGCAATATAACTAAGATACAAGTATGTACAATTTTATTGAATATATAGAAAAAACTCTTAATGCTCTAAAAACGGAAGATGTCTCCAAATTAAAAAGTGTGTCCCCCCCCCCCCCCCCCCCCCCCCCCTTTAATGTGAACATGAAAACTGCATTATATAACTATTTTGTTAATAAATATGTTACATTCTGATTCTCTCATGTACAGCAGTAGGCCTACTACAGGTATACCTTTCTATCTATACTCAGAAAATTTTAGTATAAATGAGAAAAACTTGATCGATTGTTATTGGTACCATGTTCAAATTATTTGGAATTATTTATAAATTTCTGATAAAGCTGCAATGTACGACCATCTTCGAACGCGCGACATCGCAGACGATGTCTTGCGCAGCTTAATTTGTATAAATATATCAATTATTTTAGTGTGGATCCAAGGTTTACACTTGATTCAGTATTCATTCACCTTTACTCATGTGTCCTCTTTTTACTCTTTTCAGTTCCGGGTCTGAAAGATCTTATATAATCCGTAAAGATTCAAATTTAGCAGCTGCACGGATCAGCAGATTAAACCCTGACAATGAAAACTACAGTATGTCGACTTAGGGACAGTGTTAGTTGACAGGATCTGATCCGCGATTTGCTCTAACCCCGACTTTTGGCTTTTACTTACAGATCGTGCAATATGAGTATAACTACGTGATTATATTGGCTGTTACGCTGGCCCTTATTGTGGCCGTTTGGTTGATTGGCATCGCTCTTGCGTGTTGTCGTTGTTTTAACCGGTGCGGAGGCAATCTCATACAGAAAGTTGACGAGAAAGACAGCTGCAGTAAGACTGTCTACACGGTCTCTCTATTCGTTATATCGTTCTTCCTGCTGTAAGTAAATTATAAATTAATCATCTTATGTCGTATTAATGGTAACAGTTTTGAGGTTACAAAATATATGGATGTCACATTCACAAGAATGCTGCGCCGGGTTAATTGTGTCAAATACAATGAACACTGAACAGTACACATATCCCCAATCAGACACTATTACATTGTAAGTCTCTCATTAGCCCCCCCCCCCACCCCCAATCTTGACAGTTGAACGGAGCCGCCCCCGCTTTGTAGGACATTGCTTTCGCCGTGATGACCAGCCAGTGCACAATCTTATACTTTGGCGGCCCTTTGGAGTGAATCAGCAAGATGGACGGGCCATGGCTCTCAATGAGACGCATATAAAAGGACACTACTGGCCTTTTGAAAATGCGGATGATCTTGCAAATGTCATGGGTGATAGGGAGTTGTGGCGGCTCAGTTTTGTCGACAAGCCGTCACATCGTTCTAATATATGCAGCATGCCCATTGCCCATGTTTGAAATGATGTCAATTGGCAATACAATCAGGTCTCTAAATCAAATGCCAAAATCATATTCAGTAGGAGTAGACCATTTAATACTAAATTATAATTTCACACAATGTGCCCCTGATTACATTATTTTACTACTGAGATATTCAGCTGTGCATTTTTAACACGATGTAGTTAATTAAAAGACATGAAAATTGAATGTGGCGAGAATATTAGGAAAACAGCGGGGCAAGGAAGGACTTTCAGCCACAAGAAATAACAAAAAGTGGTGTTATTGCAAACTTATTGATAAAGATAAACATTGTATGCCATTTTTTATGCCATTGTAACACCATTTTTTTTCATTTCTTGTGGCTGAAAGTCCTTCCTTACACCGCTGTTTTTCACGCTATAGTTTTTCTTTAGATATAATATAAGTAGCAATGAAAAACTCAGTTTTTTTTATGTAAAGATTATATTGAAAAAATTTGTCGTTATAATTTCAATTGACGTTTAAATTAAAATCAAATATTTATATCCAAATTGGTACTTGTAGTTAATGTTCAATTGTTTGGTTGTGAACTTAAAGATTCCGGACAGCCCGTCATATTAGTAGTTGTAGTAAATTTAATATATTCCTGTGATGATTTGGTAAGCTGAATGCACTTTTACTTACATCATTATAAGCTGCGAGGTATTTTCGAAACAATTATTTCAACACTGTTAACAACATAATGTCACAGAACGCAGCAGAATGTAACAAGCCGGTTAAAAATTCGGTTAATGAACTGTTGAGCGTGTTTTCCAAATATCCACTGTCTGCCAAACTACCGAACGACGAAAGGAAAACAATCTGTACATCCAGGACATTCCCAGAATACAGTCCCGGTATTGGTGGCCAGGATTACCGCTGTCCGGATTCCGATATTCGGGATCCGGATCTTAATTTTGAAATCTTAGTAACGTTTTCAGTGTAACGGAGATTGTATGAAACGGGCTTTGGGCCGCCTTATATAACTTTATTTCGCACTGCAGAAATATATTAATTATAAAGTTATATTAAAAAATACTGGATGGTTTACTGATATATCAATTCGATTTTAATCGATATGTATTGGTATTCTCTTTTGGTGCAACTATTTTTCGGATATTCAGGAAATTTACTTCACTATTTAGACTTCGGGGTTGCATTTTCGCCGGAATCCTCGTTTTTCGGGACCGGGATCGGGGATTCGGGACCGGTTTAAAAATTAAATCACACAGAAAAAATCGTTGCAAACTGCGATCAGCATATCGGCATATTAATTAAGGAAGTCATTGTCGTTTCCAGCAGGAAAATGACAACTTTTTACCGCTTCTAGTTGAAAAAATAATAGTTTCAATGACAAAATTTAGAAAAACTCCTTTGACCTAGGCGGTCAACCAAACGTTCATATCTCCTAACTATAATGTTCCATTAGATGGTGGCCTTCAGTGCATGTCAGTGCTAATGCTAATGCTAATGCTAATGCTAGGTGTAGTAAATCAAAATAATATATTGGCCTGCAATCTTGGATGCATACCAATCATTATCCCCAAACCAAACCTCTGTCACCAATAGGCACTAATAATTGTATTGGGTGGTGGATGGCTGTGTTTGTAGTTTGTAACCCCCCCCCCCCCCCCCCCCCCCCCCCCCACACCCCAATCTCCCACCTACTCCCGTTTCTGAGTGCTTTCAAACCGAGTAAATTATCGCTTTTTTTCCTGACAAGTTCCAATTCGTATATGCCGCGGATCCCTCAAGGTATTCCCCTTCCCTGAGGAATATTAACGCCAGAATTGTCTCCTTCCACCACGACCGTCTCACTGATTTCAGTTATTGCGTTATATTCTTGGCCACTATTGTGTTGGTCAGCCTACCCCTACCAATTGCTATTACTAAAATGTCGTCGGTTGTTCCCGTAATTTAACACTGTGCAGTGCACGCTATCAGAGTTACTTGGTCAGTGAATCTGTTTATTGTCATGGCAGGGGATATCCTTTCTGCCTTGTTAGGGGTTCCTTGACCTACAACACTGACGTACATACATACGTTCATAATATTGGTTAGTGAACTCTGATTTGTTAATTCCTTTAAACGGCATTTTGTTTTTTTAGCGTCATGTCACTGCCATGATATCGGGGCTAATATTTTTTATAAACAATAATAATAAGTGAATATAGTTGTGGGGTGAGTGACGCGGTGAATTCTCCCACTCCATAGCGAAATTTTCATCCGGCCTGGTAGCTCAGTGTCAGTATACTCACCCGGCTGATGATAAC
>JAUCBJ010004802.1:0-65011 GCA_032718475.1 Nemertoderma westbladi
CAATATAAAACATGAAAAAGATCTTTGTTAATTTGAGTTATATATTAAACAATGCAATCTATATGGTGAATCTGCTATCAGATTTACCATAGCATATGTTGTAGATTGATTTGGGGGTGTATTTTATTCCTTATTGAATCTACTTTCACTCATAATAATTTTTTGCGATAAGTAATTTGAACTTAAATTGGCAATTGTAAAAAAAACTTGATATCCTATGGCAGTATGGCAAATATGAAAGCAGATTTGGAATCAGCATTGTTTAAAAATATATAATTCATATAAACAAAGCTCCATTCAATGTTTTGGATTGATTTTTAGCATATTTGATTCTCATTTGAATCTACGCCACTCATCACAGTCGTTTGCAATAAGTTTTTGAACTCAAAGTGGCAATTGTGAAAAAACTTGATGTGGTAGGGCAAATCTGAAATCAGATTTGGAATCAGCATTGCCTAATTATGTATAATACATATGTGCAAAGCTTCTTCCCATATATTAGTTCTCTGTGTATGTCCTAGGCGCAATCAATTGAATGATCGATGAGTTGTGCTGGGCTTAAGCTTTTGTGTGATATCTCAAGAACTACTAGCTTAGCACTTTTTTTAACCTGTCTACACCCACTAAATCGATGATTGCGGTTCAAATAAGCCTAAAATTAACTCTGTACAACAAATAGAAGCCTTTGTATCAGCAAATTCCATTATATTCTTCGCGTGCAATCAATCGGTGACCAGACACTCAACTTCAGTGTGTTTGAGCTACCTCTAATATTTGATGTACATGCTTAAAATTTCGCATGTCGTATTTTTTGACAAAATGGAAACATTTTAGGGGGTCAGAGATGATAAATTCCAACCTAAGGACCACCCTAATCTTTAGCCTATTCAACCCCGTAGGCCTACTGCATTGTACCGCTATGTATGAAAAGACTCTGATATTTTTCACAAATTCCCGGTCTCCTCAGGGAAATAGCGGGAAAAAAGACGGAAAAAATTTTCCCAAAAATTGTAAAGATTTTAGATAAACATGGTTTTCTCAATCAATATTTTTATTATACATAACAGCATAATCTGAGTATAATAATAGAAATACCGGTACGAGTATGAAACAATACAAAGCATGCAAAAAATTAATTTCACCATTTTTTTTAGGGAAAGGAGCAGGTTACATAGGCAGGCTATTCGGTGGACTTTTCGGAATTGGTGGACTGGTCTTCATCCATTGACTGAAGTGCTTCAAAGCGGTTTTGAACTTCTACTGTGTAAGCATCCTTTACTGCATTGTCAGTTCTGAGTTTCTCCCAGTCATAGTTGATTTGCTTGCTTGTCCTGGGTTTGCTGGCTCTCAAACTGAGTCTGATCTCTGCAGTCACAATTCTGTGGTCCAAACCAATTAGGTTGAACGAGCTGTATGCCTCGCAGTTGATCATGCTGTTTCTCCACTTTTTGTTTATAAGAATGTAATCCAGTTGTGCTTTGGTTCCATTAGGGTATTGAAAGGTCCATAGCTTCCCCTTACTCTTTTCGAATGTGTTGTTTGTTGGTATCAATTCACATTCTTCCATTAGGTCTAAAAGTAAGTACCCATTTCTGTTAGAACTGGTGTTATAGGTGTAACCCTTGATGTCTTCTGGGCCTATATGCGCTTTCAGGTCACCAGCAATGACTTTAACAGTGTGTTTCGGAATGTCCTTTATAAGTCCAGTCAGATCTTCCTAAAACTTGACTGCTTGTTCTGGATCTGAGCACTGAGGCATTGGTTGGACTGTAGCAACATATAACTGTTGTCTTGGGATTCCCATCAAATGTTGCGATCATAACCCTGGAATTGACTTAAGTGCAAATGGGGGCTTAGCAGAATTCCTACTCCGCCAATTGATGCATTGGCCGAGTTTCTTACTGCTGAGCTTGTTACTAACGTCCATCCATTTCATGTCATTGTACTTCATGGCAGTGTCTTCATGACAAATCCGATGTTCTTGGATGCAGATGATGTTGATGTTATATTCCATTGCCAGAGCAACCATGTCACCCTGTTTGGTATGTGCTTTCAGCGTGCGTGTGTTCATTGTAGCAATCTTTAGTGTCGTTTTACATTTCAACAGGTTGGTTCTTCTTTCTTCTCTGTCTTCTGTTCCAGTAGCCAATTTATCGACCCCAGCCTGGTGTGCCACTGATGGACGCGGTCCTTGTTGACCCGGGCGACGACTGAGCCGGTATTTCTCCTGGAGGTTTCTCATACTCATAATTAATTGTAAGCAAATGCAACGGGACCGAAATATGCGCCGCTACAGTGTCAATCACTAGAGGCCTAGGTTCTGTGGTCAGTATGAAATGATTGACAGAACTTTGATTCATGTAGATTTTGACTCGCTTACAAGTAGAAATATGCTACAGTTCGTAAATACAATATAATGCAATACTATGCAGTGGGTAGATAAAACTCCTATAACTGAGACTCAAAATTTAGGTCATAGTCCAGTAGTCTTAAAGTAGCCCATATACTGAAGGATAGACTGTATGCTACTGTACATTATGTAGGCTATGTATGTCTGTCATCTGTACAGCTGTATGTACACCTCTATCTGCAAATTTATTGAGTTTTCCCTCTGCAATTTTGCGGGCTTGGGGTCGTTTTTTTGTGTTTTTTTTAACACAAAAGGGTGCATTAAAACTCATAAGATTGTATTGTAATAGGGGCCTACTCTCTGACTGCTAGATCAACCCCCGCTCAATGCATGGCTCGCCCCACAATCAGACAATGCTTTGTTTTATTTTGCACATCATGTGCGCCCCTCCAATCTAAACGATTTGAACTACACTTGGGCTACTTGGGCCGGGCGCTTGCAAAACTACGTTTTGCAAGCGTTTCTCACTAGTTTGTACGGTACTCTTTTGTACTAATTTTGCACTCTTTTGTCATTTGTAGGCTTACTATTTTCGCACTTTATTGTACTCTTTTGTATTCTTTTGTACTACCGGTATATCAGTATATTGTACTGTTTTGTATTTTTTTTGTACTTTTTTGTACAAATTCGTCGGACCCCTGTCAGGTCAGCCTGTCACCTGTCAGCCTTTCCCTTTGTCAGTTTGTCTATAAAAACTTCAGAACTTTCGTCACTCACAGGCACCTCGCAGCCTCGGGCAGTCGGGTATAATTACTTTGCTGTTGGCAGTTGGCTTTTGGCTGTTTTAGAGTTTGGCTGTTCTGTTGGCCATTCATTTGGGACCGTTGTATGAAACACTTTTGGTGCTTTTATATATAGGCTCTACCTACCTGTACTCGAGTGTACTGCTGTACGGGCCTGGCCTGCCAGATCCAGACCTGACAGCCTGACCTGAGTCTGTGATCGACTCGTGCCACTGGCCACCCCACCCCCCCACCGGCACGGCGGCAGACCGGTAGGCCTACCGCTACCGGTAATACTTACCTTTACATAGAGTGTGAGATCCAGATCCTCCAGGTCACCCATTGTCTGTCAGAGTGTTCTTCTAATTACTGTCAGACTGTTACGATATCGACAATACTGCAATACTGCAATACGCTGATACGTGCAATACAGCAATATTAATAACGCACACTACTGCTGTACTGCACTACCTGACTACTGCAGTACTGCAGTACCAAACCAAGTACTTACTGACTTCTGACTGAGCTTGAGCCAGGCAGCTACTGCAGCACTCTGTAGGCTTATCTCAGTATCTCTGACTGTCTGAATGCTGGTATCTGGGTATCCACAATCCTGCTATCAGACTATCACACTATCCATCCACTATCCGAATACTGCTGTACTGGTACCGGTATTCCGCAATCAGGCAATGCAGGTAAGTTAAAAAGGCTGCATGCTGCATGTATCCCTGTGTGTGGGGCGAGGCTCGAAGTGAGCGAAGCCTTAGCATATGGGTGCCATTGGCGAGTTGTCTGTCGTCGTCGTCGTCGTCTGTCGTCGTTGTAAATTTTTGATCGCTAGTAACTCGGTTACTCCTTGATGAAATTAAACGAAACTTGGTATGTATGTAGTCCGTCAAAAGTATAGAAATAATCTGAATTTTGGTAAAGAACGAACGAACACAACGAGGCACAAGAGGAGGACGAGCAGTATTGTGTTGAAGACTTCAAACTAACGGCAGACAACTTGTTAATGGTGCCCATATGCTAAAAGGCTTTGCTCACTTCGTGCTGCGCGAAGGCCCCACGAACGTGTATCATAGGCCTACAATCCTTATATGCGCCCCTACTACGCTTTTCACTACTACATTATGTCCTGGCTGCCTGGCAGCCTGAGAATATAGTGCCCTGATACATGATCCCGAGCCCGACCCGCTGGCCCCCAAATTTTGGAACACCTAAAACTTCGCCCGCGTCCAATCTTCGCCCGGAGCAATCTTCGCCCTCAAAATGAGCTACAACTACTGTATCGCCCGTCGGAAACCTTCACCCACAGGCAATCTTCACCCGCGAGCAACCTTCGCCCACTAAACAATTATTATTTTGGTTAGAAAAGGCCGTCTCTGTTACCTGCTCCTTTCCCTAAATTGGTACCTAAAATGTTTACTAACACAAATCGTATTGGACGAGGGTAGCTCGCGGGCGAAGATTGCCTTGCGTGTTAAAGGTTTCCCCCGGGCGAAGGTTGGACGAGGGCGAAGATTGGACGCGGGCGAAGATTGTACGCGGGCGAAGATTGTACGCGGGCGAAGGTTGCACCCAACCCAAATTTTTCTACAAATATAAATGAGATTGCAAGAAATTGTAATCGAAAAAATTCACCCCCTCGTCCTTCCTGGGCAGCTGGGTGTGGGTTTGCAAGAAATATTAAATCTTTAGCTAATCTGTTTGAAAAAGATGTCTCCAGCGATATTGCACCATTTATTTCACCGCAGTTATTCTTCAACCTTATACTGAAGTGATTTGTTGGTAGCATTGGAAATATTGCCGGGCAAGGATTCCAAATATGTAAAAAAAGTATGAATTTGCTTAGGAAATAGTTGAGATACGGGCGTTGAATTTGCATGTATTTGCTTCGGCTTCAGCTGCAGTCCATTTATTTTAGACCTACTGTGTTTAATAATTACACCATGTTCTGCGTTCTGGAACATTTTGTTTATGTGCGAATATCAAGACATCCTACTGTAAACTAGTTTTAGGAAGCCTTGGTGAATACTCACATCCTCTAGTATTATTATATTGTCATTGCATTTGCTCGCACTCAATATAGCCTTCGCCATCAGGGGTAATAAACATACAATAGTTGAATTCCAATTCCCGAAATTCTTCAATTCCTCTTTTTCTAGAATGTTGTTATTTTGTCTCTATTATCATAGTCTCAAAGAAATTATTTAAAAAGGAGCAGGTTACAGAGGCACGTTAATTTAACCAAAACAATAAACTAAACACAATAGTACATGTTACAGTTTTATTTTTGAGAGTAATCAACTGTTATTTTGGTCCAATTTACCCTGGAGAGGGATAAATTTTTATTGCGTCCAGTTTCCCCCCTATCTGACAGTATAACCATTTTTATTTGTTGTAAGTCACTTTTTTTGTCAAAGTAATTAACAAGTTTGACAAAAAAATAACACTTTTTTGTCAACAAAAAAAGTAATGTTTCCATGGCATTAATAATAACATATTGCATTTAAATGGAAAATAAATTAAATATGTAGATAATTTCTGATGCTAGCTAGTTTTTGCTAATTTTTTATAAATGTTATATAAAGCGTGTTGGCTATCAATTTTGATAAATATTTTTGTTTTAGAACACTTTTTTGGCACTAGTGTGTTATAGCTACACCCCACCCCCCCCCAAATTTTTATTACTAGCTAGTTTTTGCTATTTCTTTTTTTTTGAAATGTTCTAGAACATGAAATACATTTAAAAAAAAATAATAAAATGTTCTAGAACAAATATTTTTTGTTCTAGAACAATATTTAAAAAAATTAAAAAAATTAATGTACTATTTTTCTTTTTTAATAATGTTCTAGAACATGTTAGCTATTCAGAACTAGAAAAAAAATAGTTCTAGAACAAATAGTTTTTGTTCTAGAACAGTTCAAAAAAAATGAAATTTTTTTTTTTAATTTTATTTAGAATTTGTTTCATATAATTTTTAATCATTGCTGGCAAGATGGGTTTTTTTTTTGGGGGGGGGGGGGGGGGGGGGGGTTAGCTAGTATTTTTTTAATAGCTAATTAAAATTAAAAATTCACTGTATTGAGGTCATTATACTCAGAAATTAATGATAGTTACAGGATAAATTAATGATTAATGCTTAGAATACATACTGTGTAATATTTATTATTTAGCAGACGTCGCGCAGCGGGTAATATTTTCTAATCAAATGCAATAGATCAGAAAATGGATTTTCTTTGTGTAACATCTTCCACCTAAACTCTGCTAGCTGTTGGGCGAAAGTTGACCTCTTGATACCTATGTTTCGCCTTAGAATGTGGAGTTTGGCGTGGCGGCACTAGTGTAACAAAAAATAAAATTTGTATGATTTTTTAATTTTTTGTTCTAGAACAAAAAATATTTGTTCTAGAACATTATTTTTTTTCAAATGTATTTCATGTTCTAGAACATTTCAAAAAAAAGAAATAGCAAAAACTAGCTAGTAATAAAAATTTTGAGGGGGGTGTAGCTATAACACACTAGTACCCTTTTTTTGCTCTAGAACACATTTTATATTTTTTATATTAGCTAGTTTTTTCTAGAACAAGTGTTAGTTATCAATTTTGATAAATATTTATGTTCTATAACACATTTTTTTAGAACATTTTTTAGGAAAAAAACCCATACTACTGTCAGAAAGTCAAATATTTTATTCTAGAAAAAAAAACCTCATGATAAAAGCCTTATTATATGGAAAAAATTGGTCAAACTATGGGTACCAAAGGTGTAGTAATGCCCGTATTTCACGATGGAAGAAGCTTCGATGGACAGACCTCCGTGTTTTGTACGTCTAAAAATGTGGGCAGAGTAGCTACAACCAACATGTTTGCAAGAACTTTTACTAGTGGGTATGGGTAACAGGCCACAGGATTGTGCAAATGTTATCGCACTCCCCTCATCTTTTAAATTTTGGGAAATTTCTGTAATATTTAAATCAGTGGACTGTCTCGAATATAAATGTCTTTGAATGTTTGTACTCAAAATGTCAAAAAACACAAATGAATCTTTAAAATATGAAATGAATATAAACGTTCTAGAATTGTGTTGTAGTTGGAAACAATATTTAAATAAACATAGTACACTTATAATATCGGTTAAAATACACAATAAAAAAAATTAAAATGGTGACCCACTCCACAGTGGTGCCGATGCTGAAATCGGCCCAGATAAAAGTGAGAAGACTTACAACAAATAAAACGATACGTAAGTGGTGACAAAAAGTAATATATTTTGTCTTGCTTTCTTATTTCTCACCACAATAACGCTCGACAAAAAAGCCAACTTTATTTTCCATCACTTAAATAGTTATTATGATACCTAAACAAGTTTTAGAAAATTTCAAATAAATCTTTAATGACCGGTTATAAAATGGAGGGGTGCTGGTGGTGTTGGTACCCAGTTACATGACAGAGAAAATGTCTTAATGAAGAAACATTAATTTGTTCTAGAATAAGCAATATTTAATTAAAATTCCTGTTTACCAATATAAAATATCATAATGTATAAATTGAGAGGCACTAAATGAAACTAATATCAATATGTTAATAACGTCGTGAAAATAATGTTCCATTAAAAAATAAATCTGCGCATTGCATGTTAAATAACGTGGAACATATTTTCACTATGCTCTCGACCATTTATTAACCTCTCGGTAAATAAATTATCTCGAGTATAGTGAAACTAATGTTCTACATTATTTACCATGCAAAATATAATTATGTTTCACTACCTAATAAAAAGTAATACCGAACACAATATCAAAATTATACCAGCTACCATCTTAATGTCATAAAGTCAAATACATGTTCTACAACAAAAACCTCAAGATAAAAGACATTTTCATATGAAAAAAAAAGTCGTCAAAAAATGGGTACGCCTACCAAAGGTGTAGTAATGCCACTGAGTCTCTGCAGTCACAATTCCGTGGTCCGAACCAATTAGGTTAAACTAGCTGTATTGTAAAGGCTTTTGCGGATCTAGCTTGTCATTTTCCCCGCAAAGTACTCTGTAGGTGTTTTAGCGGACATAAAAAGCCGTTTTCTTACTGTGTAAGTGTTTTAGTGGACATAAAAAGCCATTTTTCTGTATGTGTACTTTAGCGGACATAACAAGCCATTTTATGCCGCAATACGCCAAAATACTCTTAATACAGTGTAGTTCAGATGACGACATCTATCAGCTGATATGTCGACGTGGAGCTTTTGGCTTTCTTTGTTCAGGCTCACTCACTCGACCAATCAGAGCGATTTTCATTTTCTTTGCACAGAAGCCTCCGGGAAATCGCGCAATGCATTATGGTCTTTGTTTACCATTTTTCCTGAGCCCAGAACATCGGCTTTGGAATTATTCTGTGTTTCAGACTTTAGCCAAACATTAGAACGGCTTTGATTATAGAAACGTATAACTGTTATCAAACCAGTACACAAACTGGACACACAACACGGCTCAGAACACCGCATTATTTTACTGCTATTTACTGTCGGTTATTAAGTGTTATCATTTGATGGATATGTTGTTATATTTGGAGAATATCGATAAATAATCAGAAAACCCCAATCTTCTTGATATACTGAAGGTTAGAGAGACCGGTTACATATAGCAATTGCGACTTACATTATAGTGGTTTTGGAGTGAATTGAATGCTATTTCATAGACCCTACATGTGTCAGTTGCTGTTCTCCTTATATATGATTAAAATTAGTGAAGGTCGGCAGATCAGTGTGCAGCAGTGTGCGGTATTGTGCATGAGTGTGATAGATAACAAAGCATTTCCTAAAGAATGCGCCTTATACGAAAATCAATAGCGTTTAATAACGTTTATTTCAAACATTGACAAAAACCCATTAAAGGGTATATATATATATTATAAATCAACTCAAACCGATTTATGAAACAGTAGGCCTGTCATACACCAATTAGGTCTTAATATCAGTTGGACTACTGCTTAAATAACGGTAATAAAGTAAAGTAAAGTAACCAAGTAACCACTAAAATTCAGAAATTCAATTATTCTAAAATAATTGACATACCGGTATTTACAATAGGCTTATTATATTTATTTCTATAAATTTGAGCTGAAATTATATACCGGTATTCTGTAATTAATTCTAGTCTATAATTATACTTATATACTATAAGTGTAAGTTGTATACCGGTATTCACGATAGGCTTATTATATATTTATATATATTAGTGCTGAAATTATATACCGGTATTCTGTGACAAACCTAGTCTGTAATAATACTTATATATATACTATAAGTGTATACCGGTATTCTAATATATTGTGTATATATATCACGTTACACTGAGTAACGATATCGGTAATTAATTACTAGGCTTATAGTTGATACTGAATTACTAGACTTGCTTTAACTGTAGTTCTAGCAGTAGGCATCCAACTGTATAAACAAACATGTCTGACACAAAGCAAAACCTGTCAGACAGTCTCCTAGATACAACCATCTGTGATCCAGATAGGAGTGCGGAACGTTTGAGACCGAAGTTCAACTCCCCTCCTACTGTAAGAAAGGTCATCCCTCCAGTAGTAGTATCAGACCCTAGGCTAGTCAAACACCGTAGGTCTATCATAGGCACTCGGGCTCAAGTCAAGCGGGACCAAGAAGCAGCTGTTAAACAGCAGCAACACCCGAGCCGAGAACTTATTTCTCAGCGGCCCGATAGCTCCAGTAGTTCAGATACTGTAGAGTTGACACCCGAGCGCGGAGCAAGGATGGCAGATGCGGTTTATTCGGATCCACTTCTCATTCTTCCTGCAGCCATACTCACTAGGGTATTGATTGCGGTGGAGGAACACCAAATCGATTGGGCGAGAAGTAAGCGATCGACCAAGGACAGTTATGCGGGATACACAAGGGAGGAACTGAAGTCTATTGTCGAGACGCAATGGAACTTTCCCGGACCCGGACTCCCGTTTAACTTATCGGAAGCTGCCTGGGAGGACTTATACAGGATGGGAGTGACAAAGGACACTAGTGATCCAGCTGTATGGAAGAGGTCGGCAGCAGGATATGTACAGGGATTCTTCAGCTCTTTGGAGGCAGAGGCTGAAAGAAAAGCGGCAGAAGCGGAAAGAAAAGCGGCAGAAGTGGAAAGGAAAGCGGCAATGGCAGCGGCAGAAGCGGAAAGAAAAGAGGCAGAAGCAGAAAGAAAGGTAGCAGCGGCAGAAGCGGAAAGAAAAGCGGCAGAGGCAGTGGCAGAAGCAGAATGGAGGGCATCTGAAGAGACCACCCAACTAGAGTTGGAAAATCTTCAAGAGAAGCAAGACTACATAGATAAACAGAGAACAGCTACTCAGTGGCAGATGATAAGTCGATCCACCCCCAAGCGACAGGGCTTTACATCATCGGATGAAGGCGATACAACAGATCCTGAAGGCGGAGGAAATAGATCTCGTCCCAGCAGGCGTAGAAGAATGCCCCACCGTCAGAAATTGCCTGATTTGCCCCCAGCTGTGAGAAGGCAACTAGCTAGCACGTACTTAGGTAGTACAGAACCCACAGACCAAATTATTAGAGTAAAAAGACTCCCTACTATAGTAGATGAGCCTGAAATAATTAGGCCTGTTCTCGAAGCTACCCCCTCTGTGATAGAGACCCCTGTACTTCCAGAACCCAACTCTAAATTCCCTTTGCACAGCACTAAACTACCTGTGCCCAGCAGAACAACCCCTGAGACAGTTCCTGTCCTGGACTCCGAGCGAAATATCAACGATTTGTCGCCCGTTGTCCCTCGTCTACCCGCTACTGTGTTGGCGGCTCCCGCTTCGGCGGTCGAGTGGGTGGATGAGGGGCGGCGGGGGATGAATCTCCTGCTCGGGCAGATGCAGGAGACTGTTCAACAATTCAAGAGAACAGTAAGGGAAAGTAGGTTAGAGTTGCAAGAAGTGCAGCAGAATATCGCGTTAGAACGCGATAAATTAGTAAATATACAAAAGGGTATACCACCACACCCTGTAACAATGTGTCAACCTGTTAGGTCTGAAGTATTTCATGCGCAAGGTGTGGAGCCTACATGCATCTACACTGCTAGTGAAGTAGAAACTCCTATAGTAAACCCTATTAAGGGTAATTATAAACCTGTTGACAATGATATTCCATATAGATCTGATCCTAATCCGAGAAATTTATATACCGATAACTCGATATTAAATAATACGATGGCCCAAGAAAGTTTTACGCGTCAAATGGCTAGAACCGAAGCCCGTCAAGTGGTAAAGGTGGGAGAGATCATCAAGTTCAATGGAGATGAGATGAAATGGTTACCTTTTAATGAATATTACAAAGATAACATACAGAACTCTGTACTATCTAACGGAGAGAAACTTAGATTCCTCATCGAGTGTTTGGAAGGACCTCCCAAGTTAATGGCGTTAAAGTTTATTGGACATCCAGATGGATTAAGACAAGTTTGGGATACACTAAACATCAGGTATGGTAATAGGACAAACATAGCTAGGTATTTGTATGCAAAATTGGTAGCACCCCGAAAGTTCCTTAGCAGCGGGATTATCGAGTTTTCCGATGAGATTCAGGAGATCTGTAGACAACTAGATTGGTTAGGTAAGTCTCATGAATACCAGAATTCTATGGTTGTAGGAGCCTTAGCATCAGCTTTGCCAAAGAGTGAAGTAGGTACTCGCTGGGACAAAAAGGTTCTCTATTTGATGGACCAACAACATAGAGATCCAACCATAACGGACCTTCTGTCATTCTTAAACTGAGAGGTAAGATTACAACTCCTAAAACAGTCTAGAGAGAAGACTCCTGAAAGTGAGGTAAGTGAAAATTCCGTTTCTAGGCGAAAGGTAACACCAGTGTGTTATACCGACGACGGCAAAAGCCAAACCTCCCACGAGGAGAACAGCGGGAAAGACTCCGAAAGATCTTACTATGTCAACAACGCACCTAAAGACGTAAGTCAATTTAAGTCTCGAACCAGTGACAGGAGAGAACAGACAACAAAAACTCCTCCCACGTCTCCTAAGAGAATTCATGGAAGAAAGCCCGAGGAGAGAACAAGTGTGCACAACACCATACAAGGTAAGGTAAGTAACATCAAGCCCAAATGTGTATTGTGTGACGGGCCCCATCGCTTGAGTGGGTGTGATGAATTCTTAAAGAAATCCCTAAAGGATAGACGTGATGTCATGTGGGATAAGCGGTTGTGTTATAATTGTCTCAGACGAGGACACCAACGGCGGACCTGTTACTCAGATGCTAGGTGTGCTAAGTGCGGTGCGAAACATCATATCTTGCTGCACACAGAATTTGAAAGAACCCGCACGAGTCAGGTAAGTGAGCCCGAACTACATGTCCAATTCAGTGATGTGAACGACACTGACCAAAGTTCTGAGATGGAAGGATTCTACACGGACGAATTCTCCGATGAAAACGAATCCTGTTATCTAATAAACACCGCAGTGTATCGAGCACTTACGTATGAGACTGAAACTGATAGTGAGCTCCCCCTAACTATTCCTGACCGACAACCATCTTGGAAAGCGCCAACTTCTAACGTAGGAATCCGGGAATTTCCCGTAGTGCAGTTGAGAGTCCACGGGTTAAAAAAGAGCTATATAGTGAACGCCCTCCTTGACTCCGGCAGCACAGGAACATTCATCGACAAAGAACTAGCCGAAGACATCTTTGCTGGACAACCCAAGTTCCGAACTAAGTTGAACCTTTCAGGAATTATGCAGGTTTGGAAATCTACAGTAGCTACAGACTACTATGTAGGCGCGTTGTCCACCCCCCAGGATGAACTAGGAGAACACAGTATAAGGTTAGTAAAAATGGTGGCGATAAAGAACTTCGCTACCAGCCAAGTGGAACCTTATAACTGGGATGAAGACGATTTCACCCAGCAGCATGAGATACCTAGATTCAACACCGACTACCCAGGGGTACAGATACTCATCGGCCAAAATGCGCATGAGGCGCTTGAGACATTAGAGAAACGGCCTGCTCGACCGCAACCATTGCAAACCTATGCAGGAAGAACAAGAGTAGGTTGGTACTTCACTGGACCTTCCCGTAGGACACTCCTGGAAAGGCTACCCAAAGATCAGGTCCATCAGGAGAGTGAATGGGAAGAAGACATCAGTGAGGGAGAGACGACCACAACTGAGGGAACACCATACTCCTCAGATAATGACGATATTAACTCTAATGTAGATCAATGGAGACATTGCCCCGAGATGATTAATCTAGCCGACATCTCTTCCAGAGGAGCAACTCCTCAAGAACTGACAGATACTCCAGACTGGTTAGGTGGACCCGACTTCCTAAGTAAAGAAGATGAATGGCCTCCCCATCTTACCACGGCTGAGATTAGACAAGCCAAGGGAGCGGAGAAAGTCAAACCTAAAACCCGGACGAGTAAATCAAGGTTATTTAAACCCGTGATAGATCTGTCTGTACTACACATTGCCAGGGACGACGCTGTGGATCTAAACTCCCCCACCGCGAACAGATCTGTTGTGGAGATCAGAGAGAGAGACTGGAGATCTGGAACACCAGACGTCTCGCAGGGACTCTCACCTCTCCTGCCGGGAGCGATGGACCACTGTAGCTCCTGGAATCGGCTTTGTAAGGCCGTCGTGTATTTGAAGCGATGTTTCTATCGTCACTATTCCAAGACGAAGAGGAACTGGAAAGAGACCGAGAACTGTCCGGAAACTATGGAAGGCAAGATACTCTTCCCACGACCACCTCCCTAATCGAACAAACATCTAGGGACTCCCCAACGTAACAGCGTCTGGAGTGGGTGTGTGACTATATTATTTTATATTTGTTTTTATTATTTTATATTTATGTATTTATGTAATTTTATTATAATCGTTTTCTTTAATTTTATTTAGTAGAATGTTATTCTAGCGATTATTTAGTAGATTAGTGCAATATATATTAGTGTTTATTACTTACTTATATTATATTATATTATATATTTAGTGCAACGACGAGAAATAATTCTTTTTCTCTTTCCTTACTGTCCGTATCATATTATAAATACGTGACTACAGTAAGATGAAATGTCCGTACTTATTAAAGTACAATAAAGCTCCTACTATATTTAAGTATTATTGGTAAGTAGAGTATTAGGAATGCAAAGTTCAGATCCTCGTGTCTCAGCTAAACCAAGCTCTGGGTAGACCTTGGAAACGACTTGCCTCTTCTCACTGACATTGTTTCTTGCAATATTGCTCTCATACCGTATATTAAATAATACATATAGTAGTGTGATGTCCTTTTAACAGTAGCGTAAAACGCAAAATAAATCTGTTAAACCCTTTGACCATCTGTAATTCTAGTCGATTAAGATATCGCGGCACCCACCGATATACTTGAAAGACAAAATTCTAGAATCAGTGGTTAACGTCCCCAGACAAGTTCTGGAATAAACCGGTGCCCATCTTAAATATTAACTATTAATATTTATAAAATCTGTCAAACAAATACAATAGAGTAAATACTTACAAGTTAACTCTAGAAAATCTATAAATCAAAATCTGTTAAAATTTAGATCCTTTAAAATTCTAGTCGATTAAGATATCGTAGCACTTACCGAGCACTTACCGCACTTAAAAGGACAAATTTCCTAGAATTCAGGATCCTAGTCCCCAGACATGCTCTGGAATAAAATTGTGTCTATTTAATATTAAATAATAAAATTTATGGGAATAAATTTAAATTCATCTCTTTTAATGAATTTGATAAATTGTCATTTTTATGCAATTTATAACATTCCCAAAATTCCATTAATTAATAGATCATGGGAGCGGAGATTCACCCTATTAAGTATATTAGTGTGCGAGAATCTCCAATATATAGTCAATAGCCGATAAAATTCATAAAATCATGTATAAAGAGGAATATTGACAATTAAAGAATTACTATTAAATAGCATCCCAGATCTGCATGCATGAGAATTACCCTAATTCTACTGCTAGCTTTCCATAATGTCACCATGGCAACAACCACGCTAGAATTAGAAGTGAGTTAAAAGAACAATAAAGCTTGCCCCATTGAATAGCATAAGGAATAAATAGCACACTGCTAGTATCCAAGGATACATAATAATAACGTGGCATTCTGGAAGGCACTTGACTAACGGACAAATGGCCCGAATGTGTACAATTTGTGACAGTTGTGTGGAATTTGTGCGTTTATATGTGAATGTTACTACTAAAGTGTGTTTACAGTAGCGAGTCGCAATTGTGAAAGTAGCCCTACCTCTGCAGTAAGAACCTGAAGTTAATCTTAGCCCTTGGGACGGACAGTGGAGTGACTCGCGCTGGTTGTTGTGGTCGTTGTGCAGCTACTATGTTGGCGATAGGCACATCGGCGAAAGTACATCGGCCCTGAGGATCTTGCGCTGTCCGGGGGCCGTGAGGGGGTAGGCAGCGACGCCCGCTAGCCTAATTATAAACTCATTATAATATTGATAAACTCATATAGCAGCTATGACTGAGTTGATAGAAGATGATCTTGGTATCAGGGAGCGATATACTCTACCGTTGCAAGCATTTGTTGATGGCTTAATACGCGGCGACGCTGGTCCAACTACTACGGAGGACTATGGTCGTTATATCGAACCGCCAATGTCCCAGGAGCAACTCACTCGTGAATTGGACTATCGAAAATTCACTGCTCGCTATACGCATCGTAATGGTACGCATATGGACTTCTTAACTACTGGTCATCCTATCGATTTACACGATACGGACGATGTCGACACCAAAAGGGAAAATGGCCCTATTTAAATACCAGCGGAGTCGGAATGATAAACTGAAAATCGAATGCGAAAATTCTATTCGAAATCGACTCGAAAGAGAAGACGTTAAAGAACCTGATAAACGCGGTAACTCCAACGTATATTTGGAATTCTTGAGAGAAACATTGTAAAACCAAATAAATATCACCCGCGTTTCCCCTACAAGATGTGCGTCTTTGGTATTATTGCGATGAATGCCCAAGACCCAACCAACAAACGGAAAGACATGAACATCCGCGGAGACGTTGCTCTAAACACAGTTTTACTCGCTATATTTCCTTGAGTTTCGAGCGAAACTTGTTCGATGTATCACCTACGCTCGCTCGACTCAAACGATCCTTAAATAAACCTATGATCAGAGTTCCAGAATACTCGGTCAGACCTCCTCACTCCCTAGTGAGACCTCAGACTCTTGATCCTAATAGTATCACGGATCCTCCCGAACTGTACTCATTGTTCAAAGATCTAGTGTTACCCGAACAATTAGTCAGTGGCACTCCGGTTGTGGGCTCCCTAAATATTCGCCCATCTTACCTAGTCGGATTGGGACGCGGACATCTAATATCGCCATTCAACCGTATCGTATCCCGGTTTAACCCGATACAACCTGTCACCAAGGCGGAGGAGAGAGTTGTACGAAACGCTTTGGACACTATTCGTCAAAAGATCGGAAAAGGAACCTACAATTGTTTAGAGAAACGTAAATTGCAGAAGCAAGTCCAAGCAGTAAACGAATTAGCTTTATCTCAGTTCGATCAGGAAATCCAGAATCTCTAAGAAGATATCGAACTTGGACGACTCTACTCTAAAAGAGCTTTAGACGAATGCTTCCAACAACAAGCGGAGGAAAATCAGCTCGAGGAGAAGCATATCGATTCCGATAGAGCCCGAGAACAAGAGTTGAAAAGAATCATCAAACCGAGGAAATTTCTCACTACACACGGTCCACCTACCGCTTTCGTGCAAACGACCCGTCAGGGACCAATAAGAGCTGCTGTCTTAAAATGCGCTCTCAAGGTTGTTCTGTGATATAAATGTTTAATGTATTTTATTGAGATACCGGAAGTATCCCAGATAATCGGTTTGACCTTTGCAATGTGTACGGTGAAGGGATTGATCTATATTAGATAGTAGGTAAGGCATTGCAAGGGGGGTTTATAGATTCATTGTCGTTTGTTTGATTAAAGTTTGGAGTTAATATTTAATTGTGATTTCCCTGTTTTAATATTGGCGCAGTGTGATTTACATAAAACATGAAATTATCAATAACATCCGATTTTGCATGTTGGGAAACAGCATTGAGGGCGGAGATCAACTTGTTAGTGTTGCAAGGGAAAATCGAGGAGGAAAAAAAGGACGAAGCTTTGCTAATGAAGATACAGATTTCCGTAGAAGACAACATTTTAAAGAAAATGCATATAGACGGCCGAACCACAGCAAATTCTTTACTAACAAAACTCAAAGAGGTATAGACACAGTTGGTGGTACCAACCGACGGAGTAAATTCATTAGAGTTTGACATAGTGTCAAGGGACGATGTAACCAAATTTGATGACAATTTGAGACTACTCCGCTATAAACGAACGATTTCCGATGATCTAGCTATTAGTATATTCATAAAAAACATAAAAAATGAAGCGTCAAGAAAGATCGTTCTGGTCCAGCAATTCACGTCATGGGATGCGTTGGTGCGTTTCATTATGGACACGGGTATCTCTCTAACCAATTATAACCAACATACTTCGCATCTACCAGTATCAGGAGCCGTAAAAACGGGATGCTACAATTGCGGTGTAGCCGGCCACTTTGCCAGACAATGCTTCAAGCGGTGCAATCGTTGCACCAATCACAATCACTTGCCTAAAGACTGTTTAAAAGGAAAATCAAAAAACGACGCTTCCCAGTAGTGGGGGGTGCAACTACTGGGATCATCAACGAACCGATAGCACCATTCATTTATGCAGAAATCGATTTGAATGGTGGAAGCCCACGCATAGCTATGTTAGACACAGGATCTGAATTAAACTTAATGTCAATAAACATGGCTAATGACTTGTCAGTTCCGATTATACCGCATGGTATATATTTTCGTACAGCATCTGGTGATGTTGTTAAATCGAGAGGTTTTGTTCAGGTTTGGGTCAAGTGGGGAGATATTCGTCAAACATTTGATTTTCATGTACTGGGAGATCCTCCATTTGATTTAATACTTGGCACTAGGGCCATACGGACCTTCCCCTCAATATTATCTTATCCCATTGTGGCGATGACTGCGACTACGACTACCGATACAGCTCTTTCAAAGGAATACTTTTTTAAACTTTTCCGTTGGCCATCATCATGGTCATCCGATAATACAAAACGTCTCCACGACTTGATCTGGGAATTTCAGGATATATTTAGTCGATCGAAATTCGATGTTGGAAGAATGAAATCATTCACCCATCACATAGAAACGTCTGGTCCTCCTATTTTCAGAAGACAATACAAAAACGCATACACAGAAAGAGAAAATGTACACAAGATAATCACGGAGATGCATGAAAATAACATTATCTCTCCTGCTTCTTCGCCATGGAATTCGCCATATTTGTTGGTAGATAAACCTGACCACTCAAAACGATTTTGTGTTGATTTTAGACCTCTAAACAAAGTCACTCAGGACAATAAATTCCCCATGCCAGTAATAGATGAACTTTTAGATAGACTTCAAGGAAAGAAAATTTTTTCGACGTTAGACATGACGGCCGGTTATTGGCAAGTACCCTTATCTGAGGAAAGTAAACCGAAGACGGCTTTCCAAGCGGATCATAGACAGTGGCAATTCAATGTGTTAGCAATGGGATTGAAAAATGCGGCCCCAGAATTCCAACGAGACATGCAAACTGTATTAAGTGGTCTCAACACGTTTCCTTACCAGGACGACATCATCAACGCTACTGAGACTGAAGAAGAACATCAAGAGAGCCTACAGAAAATTTTCGTACGATTACGAAATGAAGGAATTAAATTAAAACCATCAAAATGCGCATTTGGTCTAACTGAGATATCGTATTTGGGTTTTATAATTCAAGATGGACAAGTCAAACCTGATCCTGATAAAATAAAGTGTATACAAGAATTTCCTACGCCAACCAATGGAAAGGAATTACAGTCATTTCTTGGACTCATTAACTTATATTCAAGGTTCGCAAAGAGATTAGCTACATACGCGGCTCCCTTATATGAGTTGACAACAAAATGAAAAAATAAATTCAAATGGTTACCCGAACATTCCGAAGTCTTTGATAAAGTAAAAAATTTATTCTCTGAAGCAGTATCATTATACATTCCCGATTTATCACAAGCTTTCATAGTCAGAACCGACGCAAGCGATAGGGCTGTTGGAGCTGTGTTGAGTCAAATAATTAATTCTGAAGAAGTCCCAGTGCATTTCGCAAGTCGAACCCTACGCGGATCGGAACTTAACTGGTCAACTACTGATAAATAATTTTTTAGTTTACATTGGGCAATCAGAAAATTTGAAATGTACTTAAAGGGAAATGAAGTAACAGTTTACACTGACCACAAACCATTAATTGGACTGATAGACAAGAGAGCTGGAAACAATCAACGACAAAGACGATGGCTAGATTATATACAGGACTTTAAATTAAATATTAACTATATACGTGGAGTTGAAAACGTTGTGGCAGACACTTTGTCTCGCTTGCCATTAGACTCAACGTTCCCAAATGTAAAGGCCGCTCCATTCGTACCAAACGCCGTTTGTGCTCTCAAGGCGTTATCTGACAAAGATTCCGAGATAGTAGCAAGGCAATACCATGATGCGGGACATTACTCTATAAACAAAACTCGTGCGGCAATTTTAAATGACGGCCTATGGTTCCCAAAAATGAGATCCACACTACGATCAATTCAAGATGATTGTATAGAGTGTCGCACAAAGAAGTCGTACACAAAAAATCCCCCAAAAGGAGAACTACCAAACCTAAAAACTTGTGCTATTGGGGAGATTGTCTCTATTGACATTGTTGGACCCTTACCAACAACAAGATTAGGATTTCGTTACATCTTGTCGATGATAGATATGGCGTCACGTTACCTGGAAGCGGTACCAATGAAAATGGTTACAGCGCAAATAACTGCAGACGCCTTTCAGAAAGGATGGGTATTTAGACATGGTCCTCCACGACGAATCCACACCGACAACGGTTCCCAATTTCGTTCTGCGTTGTTTAATAATATTCTGGAAACTGCCTTTTGCAATTATGAAATTGATCATACATATTCATCGCCGTACTATCCTCAAGGCAATGGAGTTATTGAAAGAATACACCGTACTTTAAAAGATCGCATTCGATGCATGTCTGGGGATTGGCAATCGAACTTATCGGAAGCTGTTTATAATATAAATCGCCATGTTCACGATGGTATAGAGTGTTCGCCGTTTTTCGCACTCTATGGGTATAATGTCCCACCAGCCACTTACCCAGCAATGCTTAAAGAAAACCCATCCATCATGCATTCGTTAGCTCCTCCTATCCCACCACCACAAAGATCAACGTTTGGCCCCAAATTTCACCCACCTCAACGAGTTGTAGCAAAATTATCTCCGCAGGTTGTTCGCCTAGATCAATATGGAACTGTGAATATAAGAAAATGTACTTAGTTCAATATTATTGACTCCATTTACCGCGATTCTAATTTAGATTCATATTTTTGATGTTGTTGAATTTTGTAAGGGGGATATGTGATATAAATGTTTAATGTATTTTATTGAGATACCGGAAGTATCCCAGATAATCGGTTTGACCTTTGCAATGTGTACGGTGAAGGGATTGATCTATATTAGATAGTAGGTAAGGCATTGCAAGGGGGGTTTATAGATTCATTGTCGTTTGTTTGATTAAAGTTTGGAGTTAATATTTAATTGTGATTTCCCTGTTTTAATATGTTCGACCTCGTTCCACTGAGGTTGATATAGATCAACCAGGTACCTCGACCGGCGGATACATCGACCGTAATCCTAAACCTTCCGATGCAATTGTATTGCACCCTTCACCCAGGAGTTATAGCCCTCCTAGTAAAGTGGCTCGCCCCAAAGAGAAAAGGACTCTTGCTAGCCTCAAAAAACTGCGTAAACGCCGTCCGCGCAAGAAAGACTAACTGTTTAGAGTATTTTTATATTTTAGAAACTGTGATTTTTTATATTTTATAGAATTAAATCCCATTTTCTGGGAGCGGTGTAAAGGCTTTTGCGGATCTAGCTAGTCATTTTCCCCGCAAAGTACTCTGTAGGTGTTTTAGCGGACATAAAAAGCCGTTTTCTTACTGTGTAGGTGTTTTAGTGGACATAAAAAGCCATTTTTCTGTATGTGTACTTTAGCGGACATAACAAGCCATTTTATGCCGCAATACGCCAAAATACTCTTAATACAGTGTAGTTCAGATGACGACATCTATCAGCTGATATGTCGACGTGGAGCTTTTGGCTTTCTTTGTTCAGGCTCACTCACTCGACCAATCAGAGCGATTTTCATTTTATTTGCACAGAAGCCTCCGGGAAATCGCGCAATGCATTATGGTCTTTGTTTACCTTTTTTCCTGAGCCCAGAACATCGGCTTTGGAATTATTCTGTGTTTCAGACTTTAGCTAAACATTAGAACGGCTTTGATTATAGAAACGTAGAACTGTTATCAAACCAGTACACAAACTGGACACACAACACGGCTCAGAACACCGCATTATTTTACTGCTGTTTACTGTCGGTTATTAAGTGTTATCATTTGATGGATATGTTGTTATATTTGGAGAATATCGATAAATAATCAGAAAACCCCAATCTTCTTGATATACTGAAGGTTAGAGAGACCGGTTACATATATCAATTGCGACTTACATTATAGTGGTTTTGGAGTGAATTGAATGCTATTTCATAGACCCTACATGTATCAGTTGCTGTTCTCCTTATATATGATTAAAATTAGTGAAGGTCGGCAGATCAGTGTGCAGCAGTGTGCGGTATTGTGCATGAGTGTGATAGATAACAAAGCATTTCCTAAAGAATGCGCATTATACGAAAATCAATAGCCATCCCGTTGTGTTTAGTGTAAGTCATAACTCTGTTTACATATTTAGAGCGCCACGTCCTAAAGGAACTGTTAATATTTCCCGAAAGTAAATAATATTTGTCAGAGATATTATAGTAACGATCAATCGAATAATACAGTAGGTCTACACCGCAATAAGGTCAGAGCATCCGAATCCAGTCTCCCTTAACCGTGGGTGAATGGTCGCGCATAGGCTGGCTTCGGCTAATGTAACTTTATGTGTATCAAATATTTGTTATAGGCTAAAGTCGATTTATAACCTAGAAGACACCTAAAATTGGCAGGTTAAACTGCTAAAGGTCTAAAAGCGCGAACATGTATACTTTGCAGTTAATCACGCCGTTTCTCCACTTTATGTTTATAAGGATGTAATCCAGTTGTGCTTTGGTTCCATTAGGGTATTGAAAGGTCCATAGCTTCCCCTTACTCTTTTCGAATGTGTTGTTTGTTGGTATCAATTCACATTCTTCCATTAGGTCTAAAAGTAAGTACCCATTTATGTTAGAACTGGTGTTATAGGTGTAACCCTTGATGTCTTCTGGGCCAATTTGAGCATTCAGGTCACCAGCAATGTCTTTGACTTTGTGTTTCGGAATGTCCTTTATAAGTCCAGTCAGATCTTCATAAAACTTGGCAGCTTGTTCAGGCTCTGATACATTGGTTGGACTTTAGCAAAATATTACTGTATTCTTGGGATTCCCATCAAATGTTGCAATCATAACCCTGGAATTTATACAGTAGGTTCGAAATTGTTTAGGCTATGGAGTGCAAATGGGTTTTGCAGAAATCCTACTCCACCAATGAATGTATTGACCGAATTTCTTTCCGCTGAGCTTGTTACTTAAGTCCGAGTTACAAACATGCCTACCGCTTCATCTCACAACTACAAACGTCCATCCATTTCCAAAGTCGTTGCACTTCATGGCAGAGTCTTCATGCCAAATCATGACACGTGTGCCCACATTGTGCACTGTCTTGCCCTGTTTACTGTTCTTCATTGTTCACATCCTTGGCCGCCCCATCTGGTGCTGTCTAAGTTCAAACAGTGTTGGATGGTTTGTCAAACATACTCCCCTTTTCAGGAGGAACAAACAGCATTAGGTGGCGGTGGCGGTGGCATTAAGGACCAGCCCAGTATCTGTAGGTTTACTGAGCCGCGCAGTGATTGACAATGATTGCTTGCGACTAATATGCGGGAAGGCTACGGCGGCTTTTTAGTTTGTATTGGTTTTACATACATACCTACCGGTAACGTTTCTTGCTAGACTAATAAATATAAATAAAATAGTTAATTATTAATTATAGTGCTGCCCCCAGATACCGAACTGCTATTGGTATAGGTAGGTGGGCTAACTACGTTGCCTGTATAAACAGTAAATAATCAAAGTGCATCATAAATAGTGGTGATTAATGAATGTATGATATGTAGCTGCGTATATGTAGAATTAATAATCTCAACAAAAGTGGTATGAGACATTAATCAACAACAAAATTATCACAAATACTAGCTAGAAATAAAATATATCAACATATTATAAAATTTGTTCTGGAACATTTTAGATCACATTCAATGACGTTCTAGAATCAATACAAAAAACAATGTAGGCCTAAAACCAGCAACATTAATAGTTATGAATTTTATTCCAAAATTGTCAACAATTGACAACAAAATTATCACAAATACTAGCTAGTAATAAAATATATCAACATATTATAAAATTTGTTCTGGAACATTTTAGATCACATTCAATGACGTTCTAGAATCAATACAAAAAACAATGTAGGCCTAAAACCAAGGACATTACAGCATTGTATTGGACTGTACATTTAGTATTGTATTTGGTGTTATTGTTTACGTTGTAACCCATGATGGCGTTAAGTAATGTACACTAAGGGGACATCACTTAACGCCGTCATTGGATACCACGTAAACAATAGGTGCAAAGGGGCGCCTCAAAGCCGATAGTCCTGAAGAACGTGTTGGGAAGTGGAAAAATCACTTCAGCAACTTGCTTGGGCAGCCACCAAACATCGAGGTCAGCCCTACAAGGAAAATATATGACAAGACACTACCTATAGAAACAGAGGACTTCACACCTGCCGAACTCCGAAGAAGCATTAAAAGCATGTCCAATAATAAAGCGAGTGGATTAGATGAAATCCCAGCGGAGGTATGGAAAACCGGAGTGCTAAACAGACCATTATTGAATGTTTGCAACCGGATGTTAAAAGGGGAGAAGCCACCACCAATTTGGACTAAAGGTCAACTAAAGCCTCTCCCCAAGAAAGGAGACCTCGGCATACCAACAAACTATCGTGGGATCTGTCTGCTTGTGGTAGCTGCCAAAATATACAATAAAATGATTCTATATAGGATTAGGCCTCACATAGAGAAACTACTGCGTAAGAGCCAAAACGGATTTCGACCAAGTAGATCAACAATAGCTCAGATACTTGCACTACGGAGACTGATTGAAGGAATTAAGTCAAATAATCTCCCCGCAGTCATGACTTTTGTGGACTTCAAGAAGGCATTCGACTCCATCCATAGAGGTAAAATGCTTGAAATCCTAAGAGCTTATGGAATACCAGAAGTAATTGTTGCTGGCATTGGATTGTTATATTGTGACACAGAAGCGCAGGTACTCTCACCAGATGGTGAAACTGAGTTTTTCTCAATCCTGGCTGGCGTACTGCAAGGTGACACATTAGCACCATTACTATTTGTAATTGTGCTGGATTACGCAATGAGGACGGCCACAAAGGGTGAAGATCTGGGATTCACACTTCAAGAACGCAGAAGTAGTAGATATCCGGCAACTACAGTCACAGACACCGAATTTGCGTATGACATCGCCCTGTTCTCTAATACAGTACGCTAGCAGATGCATAGCTTCTACTAAATAAAGTGGAGAGGGCTGCTAAGGAGGTTGGATTGCATATAAATGCTACAAAGACCGAATTCATGACCTTTAATGTTGATGGGAACTTGACAACCATTGATAATAATCAACTAAGGAAGGTCGATGACTTCCAGTACCTTGGATCATGGATAGAGAGTAGCAAAAAGGACATAGAAGTTAGGAAAGCAAAGGCTTGGGTAGCTCTATCAAAAATGGATACCATCTGGAGATCAGATCTCTCCAGGCACCTGAAGACTAAGTTCTTTCGAGCCACAGTGGAAAGTGTATTTTTATACGGGGGTGAGACCTGGACACTGACTAAATCACTTGAACAACGAATTGATGGTTGCTACACAAGACTACTAAGGGCAGCCCTAAACATCAGCTGGAGACAACACATGACAAACGCCGAGCTTTATGGTACAATACCACCTGTATCAACCACCCTCCGTGAACGCAGATTAAGATTCAGTGGGCACTGCTGGCGAAGTAAAGACGAGGTCATACCAGATCTACTTCTCTGGCAACCAACTCATGGAAAGCGTAGTCGTGGACGACCGGCCATAACATATATAGATCAACTTGAAAGGGATACTGAACTTGGGAGAAACGAAATTGGGACAACTATGGAGAATCGGGAAGCCTGGAAGGATCTCATTTCCACTGTCCTTCGCTCGACCTAGTAGTAGTAGTAGTAGTAGTAGTAAACAATAGGTGGAAATTTGCCTGACAGCCAGATAGGCCTACTGCTTTACCTACCGGTAGGCGGGGTGTAACTATTAATAACCAGTAGGGCCTAGATATATTATTTATAACATGGCTCCAAACGCCACCATTAAAAAATAGCCTACAGCCTACAACAGTGCTGATGTAGCCTACAGCAGTGCTGATGTAGCCTACATCAGTGCTGGTGAAGCCTACATCAGTGCTGATGTAGCCTACATCAGTGCTGATGTAGCCTACATCAGTGCTGATGAAGCCTACAGCAGTGCTGATGTAGCCTACAGCAGTGCTGATGTAGCCTACATCAGTGCTGATGTACCCTACAGCAGTGCTGATGAAGCCTACAGCAGTGCTGATGAAGCCTACAGCAGTGCTGATGTAGCCTACATCAGTGCTGATGTAGCCTACATCAGTGCTGATGTAGCCTACATCAGTGCTGATGTATCCTACATAAGTGCTGATGTAGCCTACATCAGTGCTGATGAAGCCTACAGCAGTGCTGATGTAGCCTACATCAGTGCTGATGTACCCTACAGCAGTGCTGATGAAGCCTACAGCAGTGCTGATGAAGCCTACAGCAGTGCTGATGTAGCCTACAGCAGTGCTGATGTAGCCTACATCAGTGCTGATGTACCCTACAGCAGTGCTGATGAAGCCTACAGCAGTGCTGATGAAGCCTACAGCAGTGCTGATGTAGCCTACATCAGTGCTGATGTAGCCTACATCAGTGCTGATGTAGCCTACATCAGTGCTGATGTAGCCTACATCAGTGCTGATGTAGCCTACATCAGTGCTGATGTATCCTACATAAGTGCTGATGTAGCCTACATCAGTGCTGATGAAGCCTACATCAGTGCTGATGTAGCCTACATCAGTGCTGATAAAGCCTACAGCAGTGCTGATGTAGCCTACATCAGTGCTGATGTAGCCTACATCAGTGCTGATGTAGCCTACATCAGTGCTGATGTAGCCTACATCAGTGCTGATGTAGCCTACATCAGTGCTGATGTAGCCTACATCAGTGCTGATGTATCCTACATCAGTGCTGATGTAGCCTACATCAGTGCTGATGAAGCCTACAGCAGTGCTGATGTAGCCTACAGCAGTGCTGATGTAGCCTACAGCAGTGCTGATGTAGCCTACATCAGTGCTGATGTACCCTACAGCAGTGCTGATGAAGCCTACAGCAGTGCTGATGAAGCCTACAGCAGTGCTGATGTAGCCTACATCAGTGCTGATGTAGCCTACATCAGTGCTGATGTAGCCTACATCAGTGCTGATGTAGCCTACATCAGTGCTGATGTATCCTACATAAGTGCTGATGTAGCCTACATCAGTGCTGATGAAGCCTACAGCAGTGCTGATGTAGCCTACATCAGTGCTGATAAAGCCTACAGCAGTGCTGATGTAGCCTACATCAGTGCTGATGTATCCTACATAAGTGCTGATGTAGCCTCTACAACAGTGCTGAAGTAGCCTACAGCAGTGTTGATGTAGCCTACAACATGGGTTGAAATGCAAACTAACCATTAACTGACTGATAATCTAAAAGCTCATCATAAATTTCCTCGAGTTTATTTTCAGTTATAAAGCAGCTGTAATATCGGGCGTGGGCAATATAGCCTGGGAATGATTTCATAGGAGGTTCATTATTGTTAATACGTTTCCCGAGAAAAAGATTAGCAGTAATATCGACTGCAGGTCTCTGGGTGTTTGGAGTTTCAAACTCCTTCCTATTGTGATCAGGACTACCAACCCTTCTACTGTAAAGAAATGTTTGTTTATTAGCATAACTCACACCAACCGAAACCAAATACCATTCATTGATGGTTATGGCGTTAGGAAACGTTTTATCCCCTATAACAGTATTATAAAACGTTATTTGGCGAGAATCAGACCAAATCCATAAAATTGTTCCATGGTTTACTACGTCGCCAAACTCAAATATTGGACCAACTCCAGCCGTATTGATAAAGGCCAACATTGTAAAAGACTCCGAGGTCAACTCATTCGTATCGTGTTCGATTGATATGTATCCATTAGTGAAGTCAATAGCTTGGTCTTCTGTACCTCCTGGACCGGGGCCGTAGCTCAGCGAACCTATGATGTCCCCATGGAGATTTGATTGTTTATTCCTTCCGCCATCAACTAAGTTTAAGGTCCACCATGAATCGTATTGGCAATCATCTGAAAGTAAATATGATCTTATAGCGAAGTTGGTCATGTACAATTTACACTAAACCCCCAATGTACGTACATACAGTACACTAGACCATCTACGTACAAAGTACACTAAACCCACTTATGTACAATATAAAATAAACCCACTCTGTACAATTTACACTAAACCCACTATGTACAATTTACACTAAACCCACAATGTACATAAAGTTCACTAGACCCTGTACGTACAAAGTACACTAAATCCACTATGTACAATATACAATAAACCCACTCTGTACAATTTACACTAAACCCACTATGTACAATTTACACTAAACCCACAATGTACATACAGTACACTAGAACCTCTACGTACAAAGTACACTAAACCCACTATGTACAATATACAATAAACCCACTACGTACAATGTACACTAAACCAACTATGTACAATTTACACTAAACCCACTATGTACAATTTACACTAAACCCACAATGTACATACACCATACACTAAACCCACTACGTACAATGTACAATAAACCCACTACGTACAATGTACAAAAAACGCACTACGTAGAATGTACACTAAACCCACAATGTACATACACCATACACTAAACCCACTACGTACAATGTACAATAAACCCACTACGTACAATGTACACTAAACCCACTATGTACAATTTACACTAAACCCACTATGTACAATTTACACTAAACCCACTATGTACAATTTACACTAAACCCACAATGTACATACAACATACACTAAAGCCACTACGTGCAATGTAAAATAAACCCACTACGAACAATGTACAATAAACCCACTACGTACAATGTACAATAATCCCACTACGTGCAATATACAATACACCCACAATGTACATACACTATACACAAACCCACTATGTACAATTTACACTAAACCCACAATGTACATACAGTACACTAGACCCTCTACGTACAAAGTACACTAAACCCACTATGTACAATATACAATAAACCCACTACGTACAATGTACACTAAACCCACTATGTACAATTTACACTAAACCCACTATGTACAATTTACACTAAACCCACTATGTACAATTTAAACTAAACCCACAATGTACATACACCATACACTAAACAATGTACAATGTACAATAAACCCACTACGTTCAATGTACAAAAAACGCACTACGTAGAATGTACACTAAACCCACAATGTACATACACAATACACTAAACCCACTACGTACAATGTACAATAAACCCACTACGTACAATGTACACTAAACCCACTATGTACAATTTACACTAAACCCACTATGTACAATTTACACAAAACCCACTATGTACAATTTACACTAAACCCACAATGTACATACACCATACACTAAAGCCACTACGTACAATGTAAAATAAACCCACTACGAACAATACAATAAACCCACTACGTACAATGTACAATAATCCCACTACGTACAATATACAATACACCCACAATGTACATACACTATACACAAACCCACTATGTACAATTTACACTAAACCCACAATGTACATACAGTACACTAGACCCTCTACGTACAAAGTACACTAAACCCACTATGTACAATATACAATAAACCCACTACGTACAATGTACACTAAACCCACTATGTACAATTTACACTAAACCCACTATGTACAATTTACACTAAACCCACAATGTACAATGTACAATAAACCCACAATGTACATACACCATACACTAAACCCACTACGTACAATGTACAATAAGCCCACAATGTACAATGTACAATAAACCCACTACGTACAATGTACACTAAACCCACTACGTACAATGTACAATAAACCCACAATGTACATACACCATACACTAAAAACCCACTGCGTACAATGTACAATAAACCCACTCGTACAATGTACAATGTACAATAAACCCACAATGTACAATGTACAATAAACCCACTACGTACAATGTACAATAAACCCACAATGTACATACACCATACACTAAACCCACTACGTACAATGTACAATAAGCCCACAATGTACAATGTACAATAAACCCACTACGTACAATGTACACTAAACCCACTACGTACAATGTACAATAAACCCACAATGTACATACACCATACACTAAAAACCCACTGCGTACAATGTACAATAAACCCACTCGTACAATGTACAATGTACAATAGACCCACAATGTACAATGTACACTAAACCCATAATGTACATACTCTATACACAAACCCACTACGTACAATGTTGTGACGGGATCAAGGGATCCCGACCGGTTGATTTGCGTTACGCGTCACCGTGGAATTAGAAAGGTAATAGTTTGCTGTTGTCGTTCTGATGTTGTTGATATAGATTGATATATATAATGTACGTGATAGCACAGTTGACAGTGAGAATGAGAGTTGATAATATATGTTATACCGGTATGGCGGTGACGGTACGAAAGTGTCACCGAACTGCCCTAGATGACTGAGATGACTGAATGAATAACACAACTGACTGATAATATATATTCACCCTACGCTATTCTGGCCTTGCTACTTAGCGGATGCTCTCTTCCCTGTCCCTGATTGGTTGATATACTAATTCTCGGCTCCCACCTCTGTGGGAGTGCTCCCCCCCCCCCCCCCCCCCCCCGCTGCTGTTACTTTCCCTCTCCCAAGAGGTTTGACCTATAACCTATTTTGTGTGGCTCTTTGGGGCAGTGTGTTGTCCCCGTTATTGGGGGTGATACGAGGTTGATTGTAATCAATCTCGTACTCCCCAATATTGCTTAAAGGCGCCACTTCCCAACTTTATGGGGGTTATGTGAGGCGGAATTGAATCCGCTCACAAATGTACACTAAACCCACAATGTACATACACCATACACTAAAAACCCACTACGTACAATGTACAATAAACCCACAATGTACAATGTACAATAAACCCACTACGTACAATGTACACTAAACCCACAATGTACATACACTATACACAAACCCACTACGTACAATGTACAATAAACCCACTCGTACAATGTACAATAAACCCACTCGTATAATGTACAATAGACCCACCACGTACAATGTACAATAAACCCAATACATACATTATACACAAACCCACTACGTACAATGTACGATAAACCCACTACGTACAAAGTACAATAGACCCACCACGTACAATGTACGATAAACCCACTACGTACAATGTACAATAAACCCACTACGTACAATGTACACTAAACCCACTATGTACAATTTACACTAAACCCACTATGTACAATTTACACTAAACCCACAATGTACATACACTATACACAAACGCACTACGTACAATGTAAAATAAACCCACAATGTACATACACCATACACTAAAAACCCACTGCGTACAATGTACAATAAACCCACTCGTACAATGTACAATGTACAATAAACCCACTGCGTAACAATGTACAATAAACCCAATACGTACAATGTACAATAAACCCACTACGTAACAATGTACAATAAACCCACCACGTACAATGTACAATAAACCCACTACGTAACAATGTACAATAAACCCACCACGTACAATGAACAATAAACCCACTACGTAACAATGTACAATAAACCCTCTCGTACAATGTACAATAAACCCACCACGTACAATGTACAATAAACCCACTCGTACAATGTACAATAAACCCATTACGTACAATGTACAATAAACCCACTACGTACAATGTACAATAAACCCACAACGTACAATGTACAATAAACCCACTACGTAACAATGTACAATAAACCCACCACGTACAATGTACAATAAACCCACTACGTAACAATGTACAATAAACCCACTGCGTAACAATGTACAATAAACCCAATACGTACAATGTACAATAACCCCACACGTACAATGTACGATAAACCCACTACGTAACAATGACCAATAAACCCACCACGTACAATGTACAATAAACCCACTACGTACAATGTACAATAAACCCAATACGTACAATGTACAATAACCCCACACGTACAATGTACAATAAACCCACTACGTAACAATGTACAATAAACCCACTACGTACAATGTACAATAAACCCAATACGTACAATGTACAATAACCCCACACGTACAATGTACAATAAACCCACGACGTACAATGTACAATAAACCCACTACGTACAATGTACAATAAACCCACTACGTACAATGTACAATAAACCCAATACGTACAATGTACAATAACCCCACACGTACAATGTACAATAAACCCACTACGTAACAATGTACAATAAACCCACAACGTACAATTTACAATAAACCCACTACGTAACAATGTACAATAACCCCACTACGTACAATGTACAATAAACCCACAATGTACATACACCATACACTAAACCCACTACGTAACAATGTACAATAAACCCACTACGTACAATGTACAATAAACCCACTACGTACAATGTACAATAATCCCACTCGTACAATGTACAATAAACCCACTACCTACAATGTACAATAAACCCACTGCGTAACAATGTACAATAATCCCAATACGTACAATGTACAATAAACCCACTACGTAACAATGTACAATAAACCCACTACGTAACAATGTACAATAAACCCACTGCGTAACAATGTACAATAAACCCAATACGTACAATGTACAATAAACCCACTACGTAACAATGTACAATAAACCCACTACGTAACAATGTACAATAAACCCACTACGTAACAATGTACAATAAACCCACAACGTACAATGTACAATAAACCCACTACGTAACAATGTACAATAAACCCACTACGTACAATGTACAATAAACCCACTACGTAACAATGTACAATAAACCCACTGCGTAACAATGTACAATAAACCCAATACGTACAATGTACAATAAACCCACTACGTAACAATGTACAATAAACCCACTACGTAACAATGTACAATAAACCCACTACGTACAATGTACAATAAACCCGCTACCTACAATGTACAATAAACCCACCACGTACAATGTACAATAAACCCACTACGTAACAATGTACAATAAACCCACCACGTACAATGTACAATAAACCCACTACGTAACAATGTACAATAAACCCACTGCGTAACAATGTACAATAAACCCACAACGTAACAATGTACAATAAACCCACTACGTAACAATGTACAATAAACCCACAACGTAACAATGTACAATAAACCCACTACGTAACAATGTACAATAAACCCACAACGTACAATGTACAATAAACCCACTACGTAACAATGTACAATAAACCCACTACGTACAATGTACAATAAACCCACTACGTACAATGTACAATAAACCCACTACGTAACAATGTACAATAAACCCACTACGTACAATGTACAATAAACCCAATACGTACAATGTACAATAACCCCACACGTACAATGTACAATAAACCCACCACGTACAATGTACAATAAACCCACTAAGTACAATGTACAATAAACCCACTACGTACAATGTACAATAAACCCAATACGTACAATGTACAATAACCCCACACGTACAATGTACAATAAACCCACTACGTAACAATGTACAATAAACCCACAACGTACAATGTACAATAAACCCACTACGTAACAATGTACAATAAACCCACTACGTACAATGTACAATAAACCCACCACGTACAATGTACAATAATCCCACTCGTACAATGTACAATAAACCCACTACCTACAATGTACAATAAACCCACTACCTACAATGTACAATAAACCCACCACGTACAATGTACAATAAACCCACTACGTAACAATGTACAATAAACCCACTGCGTAACAATGTACAATAAACCCACTCGTACAATGTACAATAAACCCACTACCTACAATGTACAATAAACCCACTACCTACAATGTACAATAAACCCACCACGTACAATGTACAATAAACCCACTTCGTACAATGTACAATAATCCCACTCGTACAATGTACAATAAACCCACTACCTACAATGTACAATAAACCCACTACCTACAATGTACAATAAACCCACCACGTACAATGTACAATAAACCCACTACGTACAATGTACAATAATCCCACTCGTACAATGTACAATAAACCCACTACCTACAATGTACAATAAACCCACTACCTACAATGTACAATAAACCCACCACGTACAATGTACAATAAACCCACTACGTAACAATGTACAATAAACCCACTACGTACAATGAACAATAAACCCACCACGTACAATGTACAATAATCCCACTCGTACAATGTACAATAAACCCACTACCTACAATGTACAATAAACCCACTACCTACAATGTACAATAAACCCACTACGTAACAATGTACAATAAACCCACTACCTACAATGTACAATAATCCCACTCGTACAATGTACAATAAACCCACTACCTACAATGTACAATAAACCCACTACCTACAATGTACAATAAACCCACTACGTAACAATGTACAATAAACCCACTACCTACAATGTACAATAAACCCACTACGTAACAATGTACAATAAACCCACTACGTACAATGAACAATAAACCCACCACGTACAATGTACAATAATCCCACTCGTACAATGTACAATAAACCCACTACCTACAATGTACAATAAACCCACTACCTACAATGTACAATAAACCCACTACGTAACAATGTACAATAAACCCACTACCTACAATGTACAATAAACCCACCACGTACAATGTACAATAAACCCACTACGTAACAATGTACAATAAACCCACTACGTACAATGTACAATAAACCCACTACGTACAATGTACAATAAACCCACTCGTACAATGTACAATAAACCCACAATGTACAATGTACAATAAACCCACTACCTACAATGTACAATAAACCCACTACCTACAATGTACAATAAACCCACTACCTACAATGTACAATAAACCCACCATGTACAATGTACAATAAACCCACTACGTAACAATGTACAATAAACCCACCACGTACAATGTACAATAAACCCACTACGTAACAATGTACAATAAACCCACTACGTACAATGTACAATAACCCCACACGTACAATGTACAATAAACCCACCACGTACAATGTACAATAAACCCACTAAGTACAATGTACAATAAACCCACTACGTACAATGTACAATAAACCCAATACGTACAATGTACAATAACCCCACACGTACAATGTACAATAAACCCACTACGTAACAATGTACAATAAACCCACAACGTACAATGTACAATAAACCCACTACGTAACAATGTACAATAAACCCACTACGTACAATGTACAATAAACCCACCACGTACAATGTACAATAATCCCACTCGTACAATGTACAATAAACCCACTACCTACAATGTACAATAAACCCACTACCTACAATGTACAATAAACCCACCACGTACAATGTACAATAAACCCACTACGTAACAATGTACAATAAACCCACTGCGTAACAATGTACAATAAACCCACTCGTACAATGTACAATAAACCCACTACCTACAATGTACAATAAACCCACTACCTACAATGTACAATAAACCCACCACGTACAATGTACAATAAACCCACTTCGTACAATGTACAATAATCCCACTCGTACAATGTACAATAAACCCACTACCTACAATGTACAATAAACCCACTACCTACAATGTACAATAAACCCACCACGTACAATGTACAATAAACCCACTACGTACAATGTACAATAATCCCACTCGTACAATGTACAATAAACCCACTACCTACAATGTACAATAAACCCACTACCTACAATGTACAATAAACCCACCACGTACAATGTACAATAAACCCACTACGTAACAATGTACAATAAACCCACTACGTACAATGAACAATAAACCCACCACGTACAATGTACAATAATCCCACTCGTACAATGTACAATAAACCCACTACCTACAATGTACAATAAACCCACTACCTACAATGTACAATAAACCCACTACGTAACAATGTACAATAAACCCACTACCTACAATGTACAATAATCCCACTCGTACAATGTACAATAAACCCACTACCTACAATGTACAATAAACCCACTACCTACAATGTACAATAAACCCACTACGTAACAATGTACAATAAACCCACTACCTACAATGTACAATAAACCCACTACGTAACAATGTACAATAAACCCACTACGTACAATGAACAATAAACCCACCACGTACAATGTACAATAATCCCACTCGTACAATGTACAATAAACCCACAATGTACATACACTATACACAAACCCACTACGTACAATGAACAATAAACCCACCACGTACAATGTACAATAATCCCACTCGTACAATGTACAATAAACCCACTACCTACAATGTACAATAAACCCACTACCTACAATGTACAATAAACCCACTACGTAACAATGTACAATAAACCCACTACCTACAATGTACAATAATCCCACTCGTACAATGTACAATAAACCCACTACCTACAATGTACAATAAACCCACTACCTACAATGTACAATAAACCCACTACGTAACAATGTACAATAAACCCACCACGTACAATGTACAATAAACCCACTACGTAACAATGTACAATAAACCCACTACGTACAATGAACAATAAACCCACCACGTACAATGTACAATAATCCCACTCGTACAATGTACAATAAACCCACTACCTACAATGTACAATAAACCCACTACCTACAATGTACAATAAACCCACTACGTAACAATGTACAATAAACCCACTACCTACAATGTACAATAATCCCACTCGTACAATGTACAATAAACCCACTACCTACAATGTACAATAAACCCACTACGTACAATGTACAATAAACCCACTACCTACAATGTACAATAAACCCACTACCTACAATGTACAATAAACCCACTACGTAACAATGTACAATAAACCCACTACCTACAATGTACAATAATCCCACTCGTACAATGTACAATAAACCCACTACCTACAATGTACAATAAACCCACTACGTACAATGTACAATAAACCCACTACCTACAATGTACAATAAACCCACTACCTACAATGTACAATAAACCCACTACGTAACAATGTACAATAAACCCACTACCTACAATGTACAATAATCCCACTCGTACAATGTACAATAAACCCACTACGTAACAATGTACAATAAACCCACTACGTACAATGAACAATAAACCCACCACGTACAATGTACAATAATCCCACTCGTACAATGTACAATAAACCCACTACCTACAATGTACAATAAACCCACTACCTACAATGTACAATAAACCCACTACGTAACAATGTACAATAAACCCACTACCTACAATGTACAATAATCCCACTCGTACAATGTACAATAAACCCACTACCTACAATGTACAATAAACCCACTACCTACAATGTACAATAAACCCACTACGTAACAATGTACAATAAACCCACTACCTACAATGTACAATAAACCCACCACGTACAATGTACAATAAACCCACTACGTAACAATGTACAATAAACCCACTACGTACAATGTACAATAAACCCACTACGTACAATGTACAATAAACCCACTCGTACAATGTACAATAAACCCACAATGTACAATGTACAATAAACCCACTACCTACAATGTACAATAAACCCACTACCTACAATGTACAATAAACCCACTACCTACAATGTACAATAAACCCACCACGTACAATGTACAATAAACCCACTACGTAACAATGTACAATAAACCCACCACGTACAATGTACAATAAACCCACTACGTAACAATGTACAATAAACCCACTACGTACAATGAACAATAAACCCACCACGTACAATGTACAATAAACCCACTACGTAACAATGTACAATAAACCCACTACGTACAATGAACAATAAACCCACCACGTACAATGTACAATAAACCCACTACGTAACAATGTACAATAAACCCACTACGTACAATGAACAATAAACCCACTACGTACAATGTACAATAAACCCACCACGTACAATGTACAATAATCCCACTCGTACAATGTACAATAAACCCACTACCTACAATGTACAATAAACCCACTACCTACAATGTACAATAAACCCACCACGTACAATGTACAATAAACCCACTACGTAACAATGTACAATAAACCCACTACGTACAATGAACAATAAACCCACCACGTACAATGTACAATAAACCCACTACGTACAATGAACAATAAACCCACCACGTACAATGTACAATAAACCCACTACGTAACAATGTACAATAAACCCACTACGTACAATGAACAATAAACCCACTACGTACAATGTACAATAAACCCACCACGTACAATGTACAATAATCCCACTCGTACAATGTACAATAAACCCACTACCTACAATGTACAATAAACCCACTACCTACAATGTACAATAAACCCACTACGTAACAATGTACAATAAACCCACTCGTACAATGTACAATAAACCCACTACGTACAATGTACAATTAACCCCACAATGTACATACACCATACACTAAAAATCCACTACGTACAATGTACAATAAACCCACTACGTACAATGTACAATAAATCCCACAAAGTACATGTACAATGTAAAATAAACCTCAATAAAAGTATGTAATGTTATGGTTTTTTTTAAACCATACTATACAATAATATAATCAGTTTAATGGGGAATTGTAACTTAACCTGGACACAATTACAGTGTACATTATTTAAATATTTTTATGTTTTTCAAGGCCAATTCCAATTGATGTCAAAGAAAATTATAAACATACCGGAATTCATACAAGTTGGTGTAGATGATAACATTTCAACAATGATAGCATCTAGTTGTATTTCAGATAAGTAACAATTGTAGTATCGTGCATTGGAAATGAACCCATGGAATGTTCTGATATGGTCAGCTGTTATACGCTTTCCTAGATTCAGATCCAATTCGCGATCACACAGACATCTTTGTGTGTTGGGAGTATCAAATACAATCTTCTGGTTATCACAACTGCCAACTCGTCTAGCATATAGGAATGTCTTCTTATCATCAGCACTCACACCGATAGCGACGATATTCCAGTTGTTTAGGGTAACCGAGTCTGCGCTATTCAGCGTACCAATCCCTGCGACTACTGGGTTATAGTATAAGGTAGTCGCCTCTAAGTAGATCCATAAATGCGACCCCATAGTTGTTAAACTCGAGAAGTCAAATATTGGTCCTAGTATTTGACTCGTCTTAATAAATGCCAACATTGTAAATGTTTCCGATGTTAATTGGTCTGGTTCGTGTGGGATAGATATGTAACCATGGTTGAAGTCTACAGCAGTGTCCTCTAAGCCGCAAGGCCCTGGCACATTACTTAAGATGCCATTTTCAACGCCATCATGGGTTCCTTCTTTATCTTGACTTCCAGTTACAATGTCTAACACCCACCATGATTTATCTATATTACATCGGTCTGAAAGGGCAATATAGTATTATAAATATATTATTTATTATTACAAACATATTAACGCATTGATATGCAGTGTGTCGTATCTAATAGGGGCTATTTGATACGATTTCTCTTTTGAATAACTCTCTTAGTTATAAACAAAAATACGATTACCAAGCATTACTGAATGAAAGCCAGTAAATAGCAGACGTAGCTTTGCATTAGCGATTTATTTGTTATAATTAAATTTACGCGATATGAAACAATTAACTTTTAAATTTTTTAAATAAATTTTTCTTTGTTTTGTTTTTTTATGCAGCAGATTTTAAACTGTAAAGTAACAGAGTAAATAATTCATTTACAGCCAATTAGCAGGACAGGGCATTGCTTTCGCCGTGAGGACCAGTGTACAATCTTATGCTTTGGCGGTTACATCGCGTTTCGGCAACTGTCGCGATTCGGCAAAAAAGTCGCGTTTCGGCAAAAAAGATGCGTTTCGGCAAAAAAAGTCGCGATTCTACAAAAAGTCGCGATTCGGCAAAAAATGTTGCGTTTCGGCAAAAAGTAGCGTTTCGGCAACTTAAGCCAACCCACTCCCAATCTTATAGCCAACCCTATCCCAATCTTATAGCTCAATCTTCTAAGTCCCAATCTTATAAATCAAATTCGCGGCAAATTTAATTTAAATTTATTTGAATTTGGAAACCATCCAGCAGAATTCTGTTGTAGTAAAAGGTATATGTTTGTTTATTTACTTTATTAATTAATTATCTGATATGAATATTTATTTCTTTCTTTAATCGCAGATCGTCATCTGCGTTTATGGCCGTCGTAAACGAGAATGGCGGAACCAACGCAGAAATCGGGGCGTTGCTCACGGAAAATGGCGTTACTTCGGCGGCGGAAACGGGAATATTGCTGCATCCTGAACTCCTGGAACTAATGCGAGAAAGGCAGAAGGAATGGCGAGAGAAAGCGAATCAACAACGCAGATCAGTCAGGAAATACTACAAAGCGCAGGACGATGCTATCGATACGTTCACTAGAACAACTCTCGTAGACTTCGCGGCACATCAGAAACATTTACCCAACAACCGGACCGTGGAACTCGCATCCAAGATATCCTTCTTCATGAATCTGCTGCTCGTTATACTGAAACTCGTTGCATCGGTGTGGAGCGGATCGCTCGCGATTATATCCAGCGTGGTGGACAGCGCGGTTGATTTGACTTCCGGTGTGGTTATTTGGTACACCAGTCGCACTGTAAGGCACCGCAATATATATTCCTACCCACAGGGTCGCACCAGACTGGAACCAGTAGCTGTTGTTGTTATATCCGTTATCATGGCTTTGGCTTGCGTTCAGGTGGTGGTGGAATCAGTTCAAGTAATAGTTTACGATACCGCTGACCCCCTTATTGACGCGGTTTCTATTCCACTGATTGGTGTTACCGTTCTTGTTAAATTTTCCCTTTTTCTCTACTGCCGATCTATTGACTCCTTAGCTACTCAGGTTAGGGATTCTGTGTTTTATGTATTTCCTAAGTTATTAGATCTTACTTTGTTTGTGGAAGACAATTTAATTGCTTGTAGCACTAGTTCTAGTTCATACCTCTTTACTTTATAGAAGTAACTGAGTCTGTACTCCCAGATATTCCCATTGGCGATATCTTCTTTGCTGAAGTGAAGGATGCTGCAAAGAGCATTAAGACCAATCGTGCCAGTGGAGTAGATGGTGTTCCCCCTGAGGTCTTTAAAATACCTGAGTGTTTAAAGCTCATCTATCCCATCATAGTAGACATGTACCGAACAACAAGAGTCCCACAAGAAATGAAAACAAATAAGTTGGTGCCAGTTCCCAAGAAGGGCAACCTGACACTCTATGGTTCTTTTCGGGGAATCTCTTTGATCTCGATTGCTGCAAAGCTACACAATAGAATTCAAAAAAGAAAGACAGGCATCTGGCTGTTATCTTTGTTGACACCTTCAAGGCCTTTGGCTCAGTCTCTCGCTCATGTATGTTCAGCATACTTTCATTATATGGGATTCCTCATGAAATTATTGCAGCAATCAGATCAGTATACGATGGTTCGACAACATTTGTGTCTACTGTTGACGGTGACACAGAACCATTCGATTCGAAGTGTTATGGGGAGTCTTTCAGGGAGACACACTTGCGCCATTCTTGTTCATAATTGTGGTTGACTATGTTCTACGCATGTCCTTAGATCATCATAATGATGTTGGGGTTATGGTAACTCCACCTACTGGCTCCAGAAGTCGAGGAAATCCTGCCAAGTACCTAACTGATATAGACTTGGCTGATGACTTATGAGTACTCTCAGAATAACTAGAGGGAGCCCAACGGCTCCTCAGCTCATTAGAACATGCTGCTTCTAGTGTTGGTCTTTTTATTAACTCCAGAAAGACCAAAATTTTGACAGTTAACTTTGAAAGTCCTCAGCAAGTCTCTGATCGGATGAGCATAAGCTCAAAGGATGGTATGCTTGAGCATGTGGACGACTTCTGTTACCTGGGATCATGGATCCGGAAGTCAGGTCAGGACTTTCGAATTTGGACTTGCTACTTTGGAAGTAACACAGAATTCATCGGAAACTGAACGTCCGATATTTTGAGCCGCAGAAGTTCCAGTACTCCTCTATGGGAGTCCATGCGGGGCTCTAACTGCTGAGGACACCAAATCTCTGAATGGCACATTCACAACAATGCTACGCCGGGTTCATTGTGTCAAGTACAATGCACACATTTCCAACCAGACTCTATATAACATTGGAGGTGTCTCATTGGTTCCTCCAAGCTTGACACTAGAACAAAGTCGCCTCCGTTTTGCAGGACATTTCTTTCGCCGTGAGGACCAGCCAGTGCATAATCTTGTGCTTTGGCAGTCCCATGGAGAAAATATGCATTTTCGTGAGACGCATCCTAAAGGACAAAGGCCTTGAAGATGCGTGCGGGGTAGGGAGTTGTGACGGTGCAATTTTGTTGATATCCGGCATAGCATTTTTAATGCACGCTGCATTAATGCACCTTGCCAATTGTGGATTGCATGGGGACAAAATATTTTTGTTAAGCTGGCATAACATCTCAATGTGCAGTTTCAATGCAACAGGGCGATTACAGTTATACCAGTAAAGCAAAGGATAGTACTGAACTGCATGCTGATTGGATCCGGTTCCTTGGTTGCCTGGCGACAATGCTTTCTACGTAGTATTAGACTCTTTCAATTTATTTTTTAGCAGCATATAAGTAAAATTTAATGCTGATAATTTTTTTCACTGTTTTCCTGAGGGTTTATAGTGGTTTCCTTATGTTTTACGGTGATTACTTAAGGGGTACCATGCGAGGAGTACATTTAGGATTGCCAATTTAGAATAGTACATGTGTTAAATTTCCTGCTGATCAATATTTTCCTATGTTTTCCTTGTGTTTTACTGTTTTACTAGTGTTTTCCTAATTTAGAACTATCCCATACATGGCCTAAAAAGTAAAATGAATGTTATCCAATGGGTCACACTTTTCCCTAGGGAAGATTGTACCCCCTTTCTCCCGATTTCGGGTTATATTCGAGTGAAAAAAGTAATAACTTAAGATTAAATTATTTGTTATCCGTACACCCAAACCCTGGAGAAAAATGAGTGCCGAAAGGGAAAAAGCAACCCACAGGATTGCATTGATTTTGCATTTTGAAAAAAAAAAACAGAAATTGAAAATAAGAAAATATGAAATAATTTTTTGGTGGAATTTGTTTAATTTATTACTTTACATGTGTTGAAATAGCATAAAAAGGTTTACACGTAATTGGCAAATACCATGCACACACTCCAAATAAACTTTAATGTCTGCTCCGGTTTACAATAAAACAAATCAATATCCAATATTTCTTTATATAGTTGAGCTGCCTCTACTTCCGTCATCATCCCAAATATATTAATTATAATCCTAAAGTCGCTAGCAAAACAACAACTTACACCCAAACCAACCCACCTAACTTTATTTTACACCAATAATAATATTTAATTACAATTGCAATGTGTCCTTTTTAATATTTATTTATTTACCCCAAGGCGCCAAGGGGTGTATCTTTTCTTACTATATTACTCTATATATGACTAATAACTACTACATATTTATTAACAACATATTAAATTGACTGCCTCATTGCATTATTTAGGTTCTATCACAAGACCACCGTAACGATGTTCTCTCTAACATTGCGGCCATTTTGTTCGGAACTTTGGGCGCCTATCTCTGGTCCAACCTCGATCCCATCGGCGCTATACTCATCTCTCTCTACATCCTCTACAGCTGGTGCCGTACTGGTCTGGGGTCCATCCAACAGCTGACTGGTCGTACCGCCCCCGCCGTGTTCCTACGGACCCTCACCTGGATCGCGCTCAACCACAGCCCCGAGATCCTAAAGATCGACACCGTCCGCGCGTTCCATCACGGATTCAACTACCTCGTCGAGGTTGACATCGTGCTCCCGGAGGACATGACCTTGCGATTGGTCCACGATATCGGGGAATCCCTCCAGGTTAAACTCGAGAGATTAAACGAGGTGGAACGTTGCTTCGTACATATCGACTACGAGTTCCAACACAAAGCGAGCCACGAGCACAAAGAGGTTTAGCATAGAGATTGATTGGCGTTACTCAACGGCGTTACATTATTATAGTTACAGACAATCTAGGATAAGTAGAGTTGTAAAGCAAATAGATTAGATTAATAAAATTAAAATATTTCTGTATAACAAAGGAATTAACTATTTATTACTGCAGATTACTTTAGAAACAAATAGGCGTTCCCAGGCAACCCACCACGGGATGTATAATTCGCAGAACGATCTTTGTTAATCAATATAATGCTTATTTCTATTTTTTTTCCTACTGTTTACGTAATTTTATATTAAATTAAACTGACTACTTTGCGGTGAAATCGCACCGCTATACCACCTTCTCAGTTGCCCTGGCAATAACCACTCCCTAACTCACTGGGCTACAAATAATGCTTTCTAAAGTTGACTACATTTTTTACTCGATAATACTGTATAGCGTATACACTACAGTGAACCTTATAGTAATTTAATTTTTACTATTAATTTTAATGTACCTTATTTTAATAATCCCACCGATCTAATGTGCCCGAATATGGGCTTAATATAAATATTATTTATACGTCATTTTATTTCTCGAAATTGCCTTTTATCACTATTTTTGCTCGCAGTATACCATAGAACCGGTTAAAGGATCCCACATCCCCTTGGATTTGCGGTATCTCTGAGTTTACCAGTGAATAAGTTTACCAGTGGATGAGTTTACCAGTGGATATGTTTACCAGTGAATAAGTTTACCAGTGGATGAGTTTACCAGTGGATGAGTTATAAGTTTAACAGTGGATGAGTTATAAGTTTACCAGTGGATAAGTTGACCAGTGGATAAGTTGACCAGTGGATAAGTTTACCAGTGGATATAAGTTTACCAGTGGATAAGTTTACCAGTGGATAAGTTTACCAGTGGATAGGTTTACTAGTGGAAAGTTTACCAGTGGATGAGTTATAAGTTTACCATTGTATAAGTTTACCAGTGGATAAGTTAACCATGGGATAAGTTTACCAGTGGATGAGTTATAAGTTTACCAGTGGATAAGTTTACCAGTGGATGAGTTATACCTTTACCAGTGGATGAGTTATAAGTTTACCAGTGGATAAGTTAACCATGGGATAAGTTTACCAGTGGATGAGTTATAAGTTTACCAGTGGATAAGTTTACCAGTGGATGAGTTATACCTTTACCAGTGGATGAGTTATAAGTTTACCAGTGGATAAGTTTACCAGTGGATAAGTTAACCATGGGATAAGTTTACCAGTAGATAAGTTCTAAGTTTACCAGGGGATAAGTTTACCAGTGGAGGAGTTTACTAGTGGATAAGTTAACCACGGGATAAGTTTACCAGTGGATAAGTTCTAAGTTTACCAGTGGATACGTTTACCAGTGGATGAGTTTACTAGTGGATAAGTTAACCATGGGATAAGTTTACCAGTGGATAAGTTATACGTTTTCCAGTGGATAAGTTTACCAGTGGATTAGTTTACCAGTGGATAAGTTTACCAGTGGATTAGTTTACCAGTGGATAAGTTAACCAGTGGATGAGTTATAAGTTTACCAGTGGATGAGTTATAAGTTTACCAGTGGATGAGTTATAAGTTTACCAGTGGATAAGTTATAAGTTTACCAGTGGATGAGTTATAAGTTTACCAGTGGATGAGTTATAAGTTTACCAGTGGATGAGTTATAAGTTTACCAGTGGATAAATTGAAAAGTGTTGCGCTGCTGAAATGCAACGAATTACGGTTGTTGACTGATGATACGGAAATGATATCGATGAAGGGACAACCAGTTGTTTTTCTATAAACAAAGCCATTTTCTACAATAACATATAAACAATTAAATGTGTCATAGGAGCTGGGGTATGAAACATGAATGTGTCATAGGAGCTGGGGTATGAAACATGAATGTGTCATAGGAGTTGGGGTATTAAACATGAATGTGTCATAGGAGCTGGGGTATGAAACATGAATGAAACAATTAATTAATTACACGATTAATTAATTAAAAGATTAATTAATTACACGATTGCGTGACTTTTAAGTCTCAGTGATACTGTACGCAATTACCATTTCAATAGGCTAAGCCAATCAAATCAATATTTAGTAATTTTAGATTGTCCAATAGCTGATATGATATTGGGACCTTTAATACTATACAATAGAGGCACTCGGGCCGTTAATAAACAACGTTAGTAGAATAGAGGATAGATATTATTATTATTATTGTACGTGGCCTACACTACTGTAGGCTTACACGGGTTACACCTAAATTACATAAACAGATCACAGTCTTTGATTGTCCATGATGCATTTATTTCAATCCAATATTGATTTATTTAATTGAGTCCGCGATTTCGAGGCATCTCACATACCGCCAAATCTTGGCTAAAAAATAAAACCAAAATATTAATTAGCCTATTAAATATTTTGTAGTCAGCAGTTGTCATCGTCTAATTACATCATTTTATTATATCAATACTAATTAAGCCTACGTGCATCATTTTAATAAATTATCAACAACTGCAAATATAATTCTGAACTAATAAGTTTGATGATTAATAACTAACGTTGAGCTTAAAAGTATTACCCCCGACTTTTATTAAACTATACACAGTATTAATAACTACAACAGTATATAACAGTATAACACTGCACTTGTAGTAGACCGTTCTTTTATCTAAATACACTAGTTTACTTTCACTTTCACAATGTATTCAATGTTGTACATGTAGTCCTACTACTAATTTAACGTACCTAAATTGTTGGGATTTTGGGTGATGGAATAGAGTGACATTAAACATAGTGGGAGGGATGGACCCATAATCCGAGTTGGTTGTCCTGTAACCAGGGTGACAGCGACGGGAAGTGGGGGGTCCGTAGCCCTCGTACACGGTCGTAGTTAATCCTAATTGGTCGAATGTTAGACGACCTTTACCAGTCTATGATAAATATAAGGGTAATGGTGAAAAATATCGAGACTTCAAAAACATCGAGAGTAAAAATAACAAAAGTAAAAATATCGAGAGTAAAAATAACGAGAGTAAAAATATCGAGAGTAAAAATAACGAGTGGTGAAAATTAACGTGATTAAAAAATATCGAGAGTAAAAATAACGCGAGATGAAAAATATCGAAAATAACGAGTGTTGAAAAATATCGAGTGTTGAAAAATATCGAGAGTAAAAATATCGAGTGTTGAAAAATATCGAGTGTTGAAAAATATCGAGTGTTGAAAAATATCGAGTGTTGAAAAATATCGAGAGTAAAAATATCGAGTGTTGAAAAATATCGAGAGTAAAAATATCGAGTGTTGAAAAATATCGAGAGTAAAAATATCGAGTGTTGAAAAATATCGAGTGTTGAAAAATATCGAGAGTAAAAATATCGAGTGTTGAAAAATATCGAGAGTAAAAATATCGAGAGTTGAAAAATATCGAGAGTAAAAATAACGAGTGTTGGAAATTAACGTGATTAAAAAATATCGAGAGTAAAAATAACGAGTGTTGAAAAATATCGAGAGTAAAAATATCGAGAGTTGAAAAATATCGAGAGTAAAAATATCGAGGGTTGAAAAATATCGAGAGTAAAAATATCGAGTGTTGAAAAATATCGAGAGTAAAAATATCGAGTGTTGAAAAATATCGAGTGTTGAAAAATATCGAGAGTAAAAATATTGCATTTTGCTTGAGCATTTTATTTAGAATTATGGGACAATATTGCAGTGCATGGGTTACAACAGTGCAAGTGCAAATAAATGGCATTAATACACCTTGGGTACCCATTCACCCGATTTATTATACTAGCTGGTTTTTGCTATTTTTTTTATAAATATTATAGGATAAGTGCTAGCTATCAATTTTGATAAATATTTTTGTTCTAGTCACATTTTTTAATTCTAGATGACATTTTCAATTTTTTAAAATAGCTAGCTAGTATTTTCTACTTCTTTTTATAAATGTTATAGAACACGTGTAAGCTACCAATGTTGATAAATATGTTTTGTTCTAGAACACATTTTTTGTTCTAGAACATTTTAGGAAAACAATTATCATACAACCCTTATTTTAAAAAATTATTACTATCGATATTTTTACTCTCGATATTTTTACTCTCGTTATTTTTCAACACTCGATATTTTTACTCGCGTTATTTTTACTCTCGATATTTTTCATGTCTCGATATTTTTCAATATAACCAATATAAGTCGTAGTTACAGTAGTTCTAACAATGCGATAAGAACCTATGACACCCGACACCACACCCCACCATTAATTAGGTTTAACTAAATAATACGCGAGATCTACAGGGCTGTGTGTCGTAGTTACAGTAGTTCTAACAATGCGATAAGAACCTATGACACCCGACACCCCACCCCACCATTAATTAGGTTTAACTAAATAATACGCGAGATCTACAGTGCTGTGTGTGCTGGTCGCACTGCACTAGATATATGGCAATAATCTAAGCTTGAGTAACAAAATAAAGTATTATATATATCTACTGTCTGTGTCTGTGTCTTATCAAAGTCCTACAAACGTATCCGAAGGACTTCTGATCCATATTTATAAGTAGGGCCTAAATAAATCATCAACATGGTCCAGCATACCATCCTTAGAGCTTATATAATCATACGATCAGACATTTCCTGAGAATGGTCGAAGTTAACTGTTTTGGTCTTCATGGAGTTACAAAAAAACTATACAATAAATGACAATATTCTATTGTTTCTGCACCTTGTTCACCATATTATATTGTTTCTGCACCTTGTTCACCATATTCACTTGTTTCTGTACCTTGTTCACCATATTCTATTGTTTCTGCACCTTGTTCACCATATTCTATTGTTTCTGCACCTTGTTCACCATATTATATTGTTTCTGCACCTTGTTCACCATATTCTATTGTTTCTGCACCTTGTTCACCATATTATATTGTTTCTGCACCTTGTTCACCATATTCTATTGTTTCTGTACCTTGTTCACCATATTCTATTGTTTCTGCACCTTGTTCACCATAATCTATTGTTTCTGTACCTTGTTCACCATATTCTATTGTTTCTGCACCTTGTTCACCATATTCTATTGTTTCTGCACCTTGTTCACCATATTCTATTGTTTCTGCACCTTGTTCACTAAATTCTATTGTTTCTGCACCTTGTTTACCAAATTCTATTGTTTCTGCACCTTGTTCACCATATTCTATTGTTTCTGTACCTTGTTCACCATATTCTATTGTTTCTGCACCTTGTTCACCATAATCTATTGTTTCTGTACCTTATTCACCATATTCTATTGTTTCTGTACCTTGTTCACCATATTATATTGTTTCTGCACCTTGTTCACCATATTTTATTGTTTCTGCACCTTGTTCACCATATTCTATTGTTTCTGTACCTTGTTCACCATATTCTATTGTTTCTGCACCTTGTTAACCATAATCTATTGTTTCTGTACCTTGTTCACCATATTCTATTGTTTCTGCACCTTGTTCACCATATTCTATTGTTTCTGCACCTTGTTCACCATATTATATTGTTTCTGCACCTTGTACACTAAATTCTATTGTTTCTGCACCTTGTTCACCATATTCTATTGTTTCTGTACCTTGTTCACCATATTCTATTGTTTCTGCACCTTGTTCACCATATTCTATTGTTTCTGTACCTTGTTCACCATATTCTATTGTTTCTGCACCTTGTTCACCATAATCTATTGTTTCTGTACCTTATTCACCATATTCTATTGTTTCTGCACCTTGTTCACCATATTCTATTGTTTCTGCACCTTGTTCGCCATATTCTATTGTTTCTGCACCTTGTTCACCATATTATATTGTTTCTGCACCTTGTTCACCATATTCTATTGTTTCTGCACCTTGTTCACCATATTCTATTGTTTCTGTACCTTGTTCACCATATTCTATTGTTTCTGCACCTTGTTCACCATAATCTATTGTTTCTGTACCTGGTTCACCATATTCTATTGTTTCTGCACCTTGTTCACCATATTCTATTGTTTCTGCACCTTGTTCACCATATTCTCTTGTTTCTGCACCTTGTTGACTAAATTCGATTGTTTCTGCACCTTGTTTACCAAATTCTATTGTTTCTGCACCTTGTTCACCATATTCTATTGTTTCTGCACCTTGTTCACCATATTCTATTGTTTCTGCACCTTGTTCACCATAATCTATTGTTTCTGTACCTTATTCACCATATTCTATTGTTTCTGCACCTTGTTCACCATATTATATTGTTTCTGCACCTTGTTCGCCATATTCTATTGTTTCTGCACCTTGTTCACTAAATTATATTGTTTCTGCACCTTGTTCACCATATTCTATTGTTTCTGCACCTTGTTCACCATATTCTATTGTTTCTGCACCTTGTTCACCAAATTCTATTCTTTCTGCACCCTGTTCACCAAATTCTATTGTTTCTGCACCTTGTTCACCATATTGTATTGTTTCTACACCTTGTTCACCATATTCTATTGTTTCTGCACCTTGTTCACTAAATTCTATTGTTTCTGCACCTTGTTCACCAAATTCTATTGTTTCAACACCTTGTTCACCATATTCTATTGTTTCTGCACCTTGATCACCACATTATATTGTTTCTGCACCTTGTTCACCATATTCTATTGTTTCTGCACCTTGTTCACCATATTCTATTGTTTCTGCACCTTGTTCACCATTTTATATTGTTTCTGCACCTTGTTCACAATATTCTATTGTTTCTGCACCTTGTTCACCAAATTCTATTGTTTCTACATCTTGTTCAGCACATTCTATTGTTTCTGCACCTTGTTCACCATATTCTATTGTTTCTGCACCTTGTTCACCATATTCTATTGTTTCTGCACCTTGTTCACCATTTTATATTGTTTCTGCACCTTGTTCACCATATTCTATTGTTTCTGCACCTTGTTCACCGAATTATATTGTTTCTACACCTTGTTCACCATATTCTATTGTTTCTGCGCCTTGTTCACCATATTCTATTGTTTCTGCACCTTGTTCACCATTTTATATTGTTTCTGCACCTTGTTCAGTTCACCATAATCTGTTGTTTCAGGCCAATTCGCGCACAAACCATATTATGAATTGAGATGCATTTATGAAAATGGATCATTCTGCTTTTACTAAGAATTAAAAACACTCACCTGTTCTTTGCTCTGTAAGTCAGCCATATATTATATTAAATACATTTATTTTTAAAAGGTTAAATTAATCGACAGTGTAATTAATGTAAATGTGGATCTACACAAATGAACTTTAATTATTAAAAATTAATAATAAGTATATACGTCATTGTTCAACAAATAGCACATTATAGCGTCACGGCACGAGTGATTTTATTAACGAGGGCCGTAAAAGCTTTAATGTGCTAATTATGAACAATGGCGAATGTAATTTTATTTATTTGTGGTGAATTATTTGTAGTTATGCACTCAAACTTTCTAGTAATAATAATGAACTCGGTGAAAACTATTAATAGTAGAACTGTGGGTCACCAAAGAGCGGTGATAATTATCCATATTTTCTATTTGTGCAGTCACCTAGCAACACCAACTAACTATTCATGCTGCCATACTGCCAACCAATCAGCATTATATCCCTGGAACCCAGGAAGTAGGGACAGCTGAATATCAGCTGTTTATTAAACATCAATAATACTGTAATACAATAGTGCAGAATTTAGGTGTCGGAGCTAGGTAGCCTAATCTCACAAAGTTGACACGACTTTCTGACTCTGACAGTATGAGTTACCACCTATACCTATACAATACTCTGAACTGTCAGAATGGTTTTAAATGTTAATCAGTTAGTGTAGCAGTCGATTATGGATTACATTCCCTGACTGGGTACCGGAACCGCTGTAACTGATGCACTGTCTGACTGAATTGAACTGAACTAAGGTTAGGTAGTAAAACGGCAGAACGGTACTATGCCCTGCCGTACAATATGAAGTATTTTTATTACACAAAATTTATTTTTAACAGCTTTATAACTGAAGTGTGTGCGTGTAGACCTGGACATTCCTGGTTTTAGGACCTCTGGTTTTGGTTTGACTATTTGAGGGACTATTTATTTTTTAATCTGATAATATGTACAGGACAGCTGTACCGGTATGAAATAAGAAACCCACCCATGTTACAATAACTGAATAAGGCCTAGAGCGCAGAGCGGCCTCAACTATAATCTGCTAATTTAGTACGGTACCGGTAATTAAACTTACCATCCGCTGTTCGTTTTAGGACTGCATTTTTGTGTTGTTTGTAGGCCCATCTGTTTCTTATACTTTTGTACTGTTGTTCAGTACAATTCAGTAATTCAGTAACATAATTTGTCAGTGATGTTGGTTTTTATGGTTAGGGTTTGTTAGTCAGTTAGTGCGTGTAGTGTGTTGTGTTCAATATACGATGTTTTTTTTTACATTCGCGTGCGTCAGTGCGTAGGCCTATGCCAAAATTATACGCGTATATGAAATTGCACACACACTCATGTTAAATAGTGCATCCCGCATCCCGGTACGCATATTTATATTTTAGCTCCTAGGCCTAATGTAATATGTTCGCTTTTAATAACGGTTTCTACAGTTCTATGTGTTTTACTGGCGTTGAATGCGTTGAATGCTTCAACTTGAAGCATTCCATGGTATACCGGTATACAATATAGCATTATGCAGTACGATTTGTGTTTGGCAACTCCTGAGCCGAAATAACACCACGCGAAAGGCTGAAATAGAGAATTAGCATCACAATGGCTTGTCCTGACTGCGAACCTGTAACCACCGTTAACGTGACAACCTGACTGTACCAGGACAACAGGTTATTAAACAGTACTACACTACTGTATGTATATTCAGGGGCATTGTTGAGGGAGGACTAAACATTATTATTCAACAATGTTTAATATATATAATATTGTTCTGTTCATATTGGCCTAATGTTAATCATTGTTCCTCTTAGTTGGGGTAACAATCTAGGCATTAGGTTGTCATCGAAAAATATATTATATAAGTTTTCATTACATATGTTGTTTAGCCTACCTAGCATGTTTACAGGCAGACAGGATTACTCTTGCCGATTAACTTTACGATAATCGATTATTCTCGGCTTGTCCATTCTGTAGTAGCTAAAACTTATTTATGGTACACATTGGTTCGTGAATGATTTCGCATAGCAAGTGAAGAATGCGGTTTATTGCAATACACCACAGACAAAACGAAAGCTTATCTCTCTCTTCTCTCTGCTTTAGAGTTTTATGTTAGTCAGTGAGGCAAAGAGGGCGCTCATCTAACTCCCTAGAGTCAACTATCCTTAAATATCTAACGGCCTACAACTGTGTTTGTCGGGTCAACTATCCTTAACTATCTAATGGCCTACAATTATGTTTGTCGGGTCAACTATCCTTAACTATCTAATGGCCTACAATTGTGTTTGTCGGGTCAACTATCCTTAAATATCTAACGGCCTACAACTGTGTTTGTCGGGTCAACTATCCTTAACTATCTAATGGCCTACAATTGTGTTTGTCGGGTCAACTATCCTTAACTATCTAATGGCCTACAACTGTGTTTGTCGGGTCAACTATCCTTAACTATCTAATGGCCTACAATTGTGTTTGTCGGGTCAACTATCCTTAACTATCTAATGGCCTACAACTGTGTTTGTCGGGTCAACTATCCTTAACTATCTAATGGCCTGCAATTGTGTTTGTCGGGTCAACTATCCTTAACTATCTAATGGCCTACAACTGTGTTTGTCGGGTCAACTATCCTTAACTATCTAATGGCCTACAACTGTGTTTGTCGGGTCAACTATCCTTAACTATCTAATGGCTACAAACTATCCTTAACTATCTAATGGCCTACAACTGTGTTTGTCGGGTCAACTATCCTTAACTATCTAATGGCCTGCAATTGTGTTTGTCGGGTCAACTATCCTTAACTATCTAATGGCTACAAACTATCCTTAACTATCTAATGGCCTACAACTGTGTTTGTCGGGTCAACTATCCTTAACTATCTAATGGCCTACAATTGTGTTTGTCGGGTCAACTATCCTTAACTATCTAATGGCCTACAATTGTGTTTGTCGGGTCAACTATCCTTAAATATCTAACGGCCTACAACTGTGTTTGTCGGGTCAACTATCCTTAACTATATCTAATGGCCTACAATTGTGTTTGTCGGGTCAACTATCCTTAACTATCTAATGGCCTACAACTGTGTTTGTCGGGTCAACTATCCTTAACTATCTAATGGCCTACAATTGTGTTTGTCGGGTCAACTATCCTTAACTATCTAATGGCCTACAACTATGTTTGTCGGGTCAACTATCCTTAACTATCTAACGGCCTACAACTGTGTTTGTCGGGTCAACTATCCTTAACTATCTAATAGCCTACAAACTATCCTTAACTATCTAATGGCCTACAACTGTGTTCGTCGGGTCAACTGTCCTTAACTATCTAATGGCCTACAACTGTGTTTGTCGGGTCAACTATCCTTAACTATCTAATGGCCTACAACTGTGTTTGTCGGGTCAACTATCCTTAACTATCTAATCGCCTACAACTGTGTTTGTCGGGTCAACTAACAATTAATAAACGTTGTAATATCCTTAACTATCTAATGGCCTACAACTGTGTTTGTCGGGTCAACTATCCTTAACTATCTCATGGCCTAGAACTGTGTTTGTCATTCTGTCTGTAATCATAATTGTTTCAATCATATCATCATTATTATTATTTGCCTATATTAGTCATCAATTCATGGTTTTCAAATAATGGTATACACCTACTATATAGATTTCTTGTTTGTCATGTCTGTAATGAATTGTCTGAATCATATTATATCATTTCATCATGTTAACCATCTTCTGAATTCATGCCACTTCTTTCACCTTTATTTGTTTTATCATTATTTGTATTTCTTATTAAAAAAAATTTAATAACTTTAATAATTTAATTTAATAACTTTTAATAATTAATTTTAACACACAACGCTTTGTTGTAATAAAGAAATATAATTGTCATTAAAAATTTTTTTTGTTCATTATGTACACTGCCTGTATTTTTGTGCTCGAGTAAGTTTACTACTGCAATTAATTCACTATTTCTTTATTCTTCTATTAGTGATTCTGATTTTCTTTGGACTGCATTGTCGCTAATTGTTAATGTTTATTCATATATTTATATGTTTAGTTCTATAGTCAATCAATACTTACATACATACATAATTGATAATCAACATTGTTGAATAGCAATTAATAAACGTTGTAAAACAATCAGATAGCCATCGCCATCGCCACAAAGCCACATGGGACTTAGAAGCCATTATAAGCGAATATATAATACATTAGGCCTATCTGACGACACACGCATACGTGTATGTGATATTTAACATACTCTTATGTGTTTTATAACTTCTTACACGAAAATGGGTTGGTAATGAATTTTCGTAATGAATATATAACAATACTTGAATGCTGATAAGCAATACCAGTTAGTTTTCCACAAACCATTATTAATTCGGGCCCATATCATTAATGTTTCTTAGAACGTTGACTATTAGTTGGAATTTCAAAATCTGCATGCAGATTCATCATATCTGTTTTTAGTTTTGAGATATTGAGGGAAATGTAATTGGGACTAAAGAAGTGGGCGTGGCACCAAAGATTCCTTTTAAATATTCACTATAATCCCTAATTCACAATAATGTTATTGAATACAAGGTAATAAGAATATTTTCAAAATTACTATGATCAGTACACCAGTTGTACAATTTTCGAAGTGTGCTACTTAAAAATTGCAAGTTTCAAGTATCTGAAATGTGGATGTTTGTTGGTATAGAAACCAGTCTTCTGTAGCTAATTAGATATTTTTCAAAGAGTTTTGCACAAAGTCGTTCGTACCGTACGACAATCAGTACGAACTATAACTGGTGGGCAGTAGGTACTTCAGCCAATCAGAGTACCCCATGTCCCGTACTATAACTGGTGGGCAGTAGGTACTTCAGCCAATCAGAGTACCCCATGTTCCGTACTATAACTGGTGGGCAGTAGGTACTTCAGCCAATCAGAGTTCCCCATGTCCCGTACTATAACTGGTGGGCAGTAGGTACTTCAGCCAATCAGAGTACCCCATGTCCCGTACTATAACTGGTGGGCAGTAGGTACTTCAGCCAATCAGAGTACCCCATGTCCCGTACTATAACTGGTGGGCAGTAGGTACTTCAGCCAATCAGAGTACCCCATGTCCCGTACTATAACTGGTGGGCAGTAGGTACTTCAGCCAATCAGAGTACCCCATGTCCCGTACTATAACTGGTGGGCAGTAGGTACTTCAGCCAATCAGAGTACCCCATGTCCCGAACTATAACTGGTGGGCAGTAGGTACTTCAGCCAATCAGAGTACCCCATGTCCCGTACTATAACTGGTGGGCAGTAGGTACTTCAGCCAATCAGAGTACCCCATGTCCCGTACTATAACTGGTGGGCAGTAGGTTCTTCAGCCAATCAGAGTACCCCATGTCCCGTACTATAACTGGTGGGCAGTAGGTACTTCAGCCAATCATAGTACGAACTATAACTGGTGGGCAGTAGGTACTTCAGCCAATCAGAGTACCCCATGTTCCGTACTATAACTGGTGGGCAGTAGGTACTTCAGCCAATCATAGTACGAACTATAACTGGTGGGCAGTAGGTACTTCAGCCAATCAGAGTACCCCATGTTCCGTACTATAACTGGTGGGCAGTAGGTACTTCAGCCAATCAGAGTACCCCATGTCCCGTACTATAACTGGTGGGCAGTAGGTAATTCAGCCAATCAGAGTTCCCCATGTTCCGTACTATAACTGGTGGGCAGTAGGTACTTCAGCCAATCAGAGTACCCCATGTCCCGTACTATAACTGGTGGGCAGTAGGTACTTCAGCCAATCAGAGTACCCCATGTCCCGTACTATAACTGGTGGGCAGTAGGTACTTCAGCCAATCAGAGTACCCCATGTCCCGTACTATAACTGGTGGGCAGTAGGTACTTCAGCCAATCAGAGTACCCCATGTCCCGTACTATAACTGGTGGGCAGTAGGTACTTCAGCCAATCATAGTACGAACTATAACTGGTGGGCAGTAGGTACTTCAGCCAATCAGAAGTACCCCATGTTCCGTACTATAACTGGTGGGCAGTAGGTTCTTCAGCCAATCAGAGTACCCCATGTCCCGTACTATAACTGGTGGGCAGTAGGTACTTCAGCCAATCATAGTACGAACTATAACTGGTGGGCAGTAGGTACTTCAGCCAATCAGAGTACCCCATGTTCCGTACTATAACTGGTGGGCAGTAGGTACTTCAGCCAATCAGAGTACCCCATGTCCCGTACTATAACTGGTGGGCAGTAGGTACTTCAGCCAATCAAAGTACCCCATGTCCCATACTGTAACTGGTGGGCAGTAGGTACTTCAACCAATCAGAGTACCCCATGTTCCGTACTATAACTGGTGGGCAGTAGGTTCTTCAGCCAATCAGAGTACCCCATGTCCCGTACTATAACTGTTAGACAGTAGGTACTTCAGCCAATCATAGTACGAACTATAACTGGTGGGCAGTAGGTACTTCAGCCAATCAGAGTACCCCATGTTCCGTACTATAACTGGTGGGCAGTAGGTTCTTCAGCCAATCAGAGTACCCCATGTCCCGTACTATAACTGTGTAGGTACTTCAGCCAATCATAGTACGAACTATAACTGGTGGGCAGTAGGTACTTCAGCCAATCAGAGTACCCCATGTTCCGTACTATAACGGGTGGGCAGTAGGTACTTCAGCCAATCAGAGTACCCCATGTCCCGTACTATAACTGGTGGGCAGTAGGTACTTCAGCCAATCAGAGTACCCCATGTTCCGTACTATAACGGGTGGGCAGTAGGTACTTCAGCCAATCAGAGTACCCCATGTCCCGTACTATAACTGGTGGGCAGTAGGTAATTCAGCCAATCAGAGTTCCCCATGTTCCGTACTATAACGGGTGGGCAGTAGGTACTTCAGCCAATCAGAGTACCCTTATGTCCCGTACTATAACTGGTGGGCAGTAGGTACTTCAGCCAATCAGAGTACCCCATGTTCCGTACTATAACTGGTGGGCAGTAGGTTCTTCAGCCAATCAGAGTACCCCATGTCCCGTACTATAACTGTTAGACAGTAGGTACTTCAGCCAATCATAGTACGAACTATAACTGATGGGCAGTAGGTACTTCAGCCAATCAGAGTACCCCATGTTCCGTACTATAACTGGTGGGCAGTAGGTACTTCAGCCAATCAGAGTACCCCATGTTCCGTACTATAACGGGTGGGCAGTAGGTACTTCAGCCAATCAGAGTACCCCATGTCCCGTACTATAACTGGTGGGCAGTAGGTACTTCAGCCAATCAGAGTACCCCATGTCCCGTACTATAACTGGTGGGCAGTAGGTACTTCAGCCAATCAGAGTACCCCATGTCCCGTACTATAACTGGTGGGCAGTAGGTACTTCAGCCAATCAGAGTACCCCATGTCCCGTACTATAACTGGTGGGCAGTAGGTACTTCAGCCAATCAGAGTACCCCATGTTCCGTACTATAACTGGTGGGCAGTAGGTACTTCAGCCAATCAGAGTACCCCATGTCCCGTACTATAACTGGTGGGCAGTAGGTACTTCAGCCAATCAGAGTACCCCATGTCCCGTACTATAACTGGTGGGCAGTAGGTACTTCAGCCAATCAGAGTACCCCATGTCCCGTACTATAACTGGTGGGCAGTAGGTACTTCAGCCAATCAGAGTACCCCATGTTCCGTACTATAACTGGTGGGCAGTAGGTACTTCAGCCAATCAGAGTACCCCATGTCCCGTACTATAACTGGTGGGCAGTAGGTACTTCAGCCAATCATAGTACGAACTATAACTGGTGGGCAGTAGGTACTTCAGCCAATCAGAGTACCCCATGTTCCGTACTATAACTGGTGGGCAGTAGGTACTTCAGCCAATCAGAGTACCCCATGTCCCGTACTATAACTGGTGGGCAGTAGGTACTTCAGCCAATCAAAGTACCCCATGTCCCATACTGTAACTGGTGGGCAGTAGGTACTTCAACCAATCAGAGTACCCCATGTTCCGTACTATAACTGGTGGGCAGTAGGTTCTTCAGCCAATCAGAGTACCCCATGTCCCGTACTATAACTGTTAGACAGTAGGTACTTCAGCCAATCATAGTACGAACTATAACTGGTGGGCAGTAGGTACTTCAGCCAATCAGAGTACCCCATGTTCCGTACTATAACTGGTGGGCAGTAGGTTCTTCAGCCAATCAGAGTACCCCATGTCCCGTACTATAACTGGTAGGCAGTAGGTACTTCAGCCAATCAGAGTAACCCATGTCCCGTACTATAACTGGTGGGCAGTAGGTACTTCAGCCAATCATAGTACGAACTATAACTGGTGGGCAGTAGGTACTTCAGCCAATCAGAGTACCCCATGTTCCGTACTATAACTGGTGGGCAGTAGGTACTTCAGCCAATCAGAGTACCCCATGTCCCGTACTATAACTGGTGGGCAGTAGGTACTTCAGCCAATCAAAGTACCCCATGTCCCATACTGTAACTGGTGGGCAGTAGGTACTTCAACCAATCAGAGTACCCCATGTTCCGTACTATAACTGGTGGGCAGTAGGTTCTTCAGCCAATCAGAGTACCCCATGTCCCGTACTATAACTGTTAGACAGTAGGTACTTCAGCCAATCATAGTACGAACTATAACTGGTGGGCAGTAGGTACTTCAGCCAATCAGAGTACCCCATGTTCCGTACTATAACTGGTGGGCAGTAGGTTCTTCAGCCAATCAGAGTACCCCATGTCCCGTACTATAACTGTTAGACAGTAGGTACTTCAGCCAATCATAGTACGAACTATAACTGGTGGGCAGTAGGTACTTCAGCCAATCAGAGTACCCCATGTTCCGTACTATAACGGGTGGGCAGTAGGTACTTCAGCCAATCAGAGTACCCCATGTCCCGTACTATAACTGGTGGGCAGTAGGTACTTCAGCCAATCAGAGTACCCCATGTTCCGTACTATAACGGGTGGGCAGTAGGTACTTCAGCCAATCAGAGTACCCCATGTCCCGTACTATAACTGGTGGGCAGTAGGTAATTCAGCCAATCAGAGTTCCCCATGTTCCGTACTATAACGGGTGGGCAGTAGGTACTTCAGCCAATCAGAGTACCCTTATGTCCCGTACTATAACTGGTGGGCAGTAGGTACTTCAGCCAATCAGAGTACCCCATGTTCCGTACTATAACTGGTGGGCAGTAGGTACTTCAGCCAATCAGAGTACCCCATGTCCCGTACTATAACTGTTAGACAGTAGGTACTTCAGCCAATCATAGTACGAACTATAACTGATGGGCAGTAGGTACTTCAGCCAATCAGAGTACCCCATGTTCCGTACTATAACTGGTGGGCAGTAGGTACTTCAGCCAATCAGAGTACCCCATGTTCCGTACTATAACGGGTGGGCAGTAGGTACTTCAGCCAATCAGAGTACCCCATGTCCCGTACTATAACTGGTGGGCAGTAGGTACTTCAGCCAATCAGAGTACCCCATGTCCCGTACTATAACTGGTGGGCAGTAGGTACTTCAGCCAATCAGAGTACCCCATGTCCCGTACTATAACTGGTGGGCAGTAGGTACTTCAGCCAATCAGAGTACCCCATGTCCCGTACTATAACTGGTGGGCAGTAGGTACTTCAGCCAATCAGAGTACCCCATGTCCCGTACTATAACTGGTGGGCAGTAGGTACTTCAGCCAATCAGAGTACCCCATGTCCCGTACTATAACTGTTAGACAGTAGGTACTTCAGCCAATCATAGTACGAACTATAACTGGTGGGCAGTAGGTACTTCAGCCAATCAGAGTACCCCATGTTCCGTACTATAACTGGTGGGCAGTAGGTACTTCAGCCAATCAGAGTACCCCATGTCCCGTACTATAACTGGTAGGCAGTAGGTACTTCAGCCAATCAGAGTACCCCATGTCCCGTACTATAACTGGTGGGCAGTAGGTACTTCAGCCAATCATAGTACCCGATACTATAACTGGTGGGCAGTAGGTACTTCAGCCAATCAGAGTACCCCATGTCCCGTACTATAACTGGTGGGCAGTAGGTACTTCAGCCAATCAGAGTACCCCATGTCCCGTACTATAACTGGTGGGCAGTAGGTACTTCAGCCAATCAGAGTACCCCATGTCCCGTACTATAACTGGTGGGCAGTAGGTACTTCAGCCAATCAGAGTACCCCATGTTCCGTACTATAACTGGTGGGCAGTAGGTACTTCAGCCAATCAGAGTACCCCATGTCCCGTACTATAACTGGTAGGCAGTAGGTACTTCAGCCAATCATAGTACCCCATGTCCCGTACTATAACTGGTGGGCAGTAGGTACTTCAGCCAATCAGAGTACCCCATGTCCCGTACTATAACTGGTGGGCAGTAGGTACTTCAGCCAATCAGAGTACCCCATGTCCCGTACTATAACTGGTGGGCAGTAGGTACTTCAGCCAATCAGAGTACCCCATGTTCCGTACTATAACTGGTGGGCAGTAGGTACTTCAGCCAATCAGAGTACCCCATGTTCCGTACTATAACGGGTGGGCAGTAGGTACTTCAGCCAATCAGAGTACCCCATGTCCCGTACTATAACTGGTGGGCAGTAGGTACTTCAGCCAATCAGAGTACCCCATGTCCCGTACTATAACGGGTGGGCAGTAGGTACTTCAGCCAATCAGAGTACCCCATGTCCCGTACTATAACTGGTGGGCAGTAGGTACTTCAGCCAATGCAGAGTACCCCATGTTCCGTACTATAACGGGTGGGCAGTAGGTACTTCAGCCAATCAGAGTACCCTATGTCCCGTACTATAACTGGTGGGCAGTAGGTACTTCAGCCAATCAGAGTACCCCATGTCCCGTACTATAACTGGTGGGCAGTAGGTACTTCAGCCAATCAGAGTACCCCATGTTCCGTACTATAACTGGTAGGCAGTAGGTTACTTCAGCCAATCATAGTACGAACTATAACTGCTGGGCAGTAGGTACTTCAGCCAATCAGAGTACCCCATGTCCCGTACTATAACTGGTGGGCAGTAGGTACTTCAGCCAATCAGAGTACCCCATGTTCCGTACTATAACTGGTGGGCAGTAGGTAATTCACCCAATCAGAGTGCCCCATGTCCCGTACTATAACTGGTGGGCAGTAGGTACTTCAGCCAATCAGAGTACCCCATGTTCCGTACTATAACTGGTGGGCAGTAGGTAATTCACCCAATCAGAGTGCCCCATGTTCCGTACTATAACGGGTGGGCAGTAGGTACTTCAGCCAATCAGAGTACCCCATGTCCCGTACTATAACTGGTGGGCAGTAGGTACTTCAGCCAACCAGAGTACCCCATGTTCCGTACTATAACTGGTGGGCAGTAGGTACTTCACCCAATCAGAGTGCCCCATGTCCCGTACTATAACTGGTGGGCAGTAGGTACTTCAGCCAATCAGAGTACCCTTATGTCCCGTACTATAACTGGTGGGCAGTAGGTAATTCACCCAATCAGAGTACCCCATGTTCCGTACTATAACTGGTAGGCAGTAGGTTATTCAGCCAATCATAGTACGAACTATAACTGATGGGCAGTAGGTACTTCAGCCAATCAGAGTACCCCATGTTCCGTACTATAACTGGTGGGCAGTAGGTACTTCAGCCAATCAGAGTACCCCATGTTCCGTACTATAACTGGTGGGCAGTAGGTAATTCAGCCAATCAGAGTACCCCATGTCCCGTACTATAACTGGTGGGCGGTAGGTTGTTAGCGGGTGCAGATTTCCAGTTCACTGCAATCACTGTTGGTTGGACTAGTTAATCGCATTTCCTTCCCTTCAAACCACGGTCCTCGGTATTTCGTTGCATACTAAATGAGACTGTTTTATGATTCAATTCGAGTGCATCCCATATAACCATTAACCTTATATAGGTAACCTATAGAGCTCATCATACTACTAAATTTGATTCATATGATTTTCAACTTATCCCTCGCAAGTTTTGGTAAGATTGTTTTTTATACCACTCTACCCGTGATAATATCTGATTTTACAACTTGTTTCTTATAATTATTATTGGTATTTTTGTGTGAATCAGTTTTTTAAAGTGTTATAAATTTGGTTGGACACAGACAGCGTTGTAAAGTCGGCATTGGAGGTCTCGAGTTCGGTCCCATCTGTACGTTAATACCAATTTGTTTAGCTGAGCCCAATGTAAATTTTTTAAATTGTAATTTACATAATATTTTTTAAAGACATATAATTTAATAATATAATTTAATTATTTGGCCGTTGAATAAATATTAGTGGCACATAATGTAATTCCCGTGGCACATAATTAATTTATTTACTAATGATTCCGTTAGTAATATAATACACGTTCGTGGGGACTTCGCGCAGCACGAGGCCTAGTTATTATATACAAATTAAAATGCAGCGACTGTATCACAAAATCAGGTTTTGAGAAATTTACCCACACCACCAATCAATCAATGAAAGGTGGACAGTACGTGTTCACCCCTTTTAATCTCCCCCCCCCCCCCCCCCCCCACCCTTCCCAACCACCAATACATAACCGCGACATCTACCACCCACGGAAGGGTAGCACGAACTTATTTCCAATCGCACGTTAAATATGCAAAGCCAGGTGGTTTATAGGAATATAATAAACGCAGTACTCGTTTTCATTATAAGCCTCTTTGCGTTCGTCCTGTTTTGTATTTAAATATATTTCTTAAACGCAAGCTAGGACGATCTTTATAATAATAATAACTAGGGATGCGATCAATATGTGAAGCCAGGTGGTTTATATAATAATTTAGTCAACGCAGTACTCGTCTTCATTATATGCCTCGTTGCGCTCGTCGCTTGTCCTGTTTTGTCATAAAATATTTTTCCTAAACGCAGACTGACGATCTTTATACAGTTATAACTATGCGAAGTTTCGAAACTGTGCGAGTAACTGTTGATACATCTATGTGGAGATGTGTGATATGTGGAGATGTGTGATACAACGCCAACGCATCTTATGCCGATGTAGTAATATGGGTATTGAAATAATATTAAATCAATGTACACTCTTAAAGCTGCAGCGAAAAAATGTAGCTAATTTCCTAGGTTACATATAAAATAATAATATTATTTTTAGAACATTAATTTTACTACTTTGCAAAAATTCAATTAAAAAATAACCAGACATATACATTGTGGAATAAACTATTTCAGAAGCCTACAACAGCCATGCCATGGATTGTATTTATGTTATTATATCTGTCATTTAACTGAGATAGCAATAGTAGTAATAGTCGAACGGTTATGCGGCCCGTCCAGCCTATAATAAACACAATTCAGTGATTGGGCTGGAATAGCAATACTGGTTGCCTCTATTACAATTCCTCTCAGGTTAGTCTACAGCCACAACTCCCAGCAGCTAGCTCCACACCAGCAGAGACTTGACCAATAATGGGAAGGATTAAATTTGTACTCAATAATTGTGCGGTTTAATTACGTTTAGATCAATTAAAGACACATTTATTAAAGCAAATCACTTAAACTAATTAAAAACTATAATAGAATGGCGTATGGGGATTATATCTGTATAATTTTTAAGTATAATTATTTAAATCTTATACTGTAAAAACACTTAATTTCCTTTAAAAGGCAGGTTGAAAATGGCGTTTTCACCGCAATCAACTTAATTAACTAATTAACTGCTATTATCTTAGCTTCTCGAAGGCCACACGGAAATTCTACTTGGAAAATTTCTAAACTTTTGCCAAACAACATGTGTACCAAGTTTGGATAGATTTCATCAAAGATTGGCCGAGTTATTAACGTTTAAAATTGAACACGACAGAACGACAGAACGACCGAACGACAGGTTGATTAATGGTACCACTACGCTAAGGCTCACTCACTTC